>JAUTCZ010082794.1:0-16466 GCA_032273805.1 Melanodrymia brightae
ACACACCACACAGTTACCGATCTAGGTGATAAGAGAGCTGTATAATAGAACTAAACTAACTCACCACTATCAGTAGTTCCACGAAGTATATATTCTCTCCACTTTCGTCTGTCACGTTGTGTCCCGTGCGACTGCACACACCACACAGTTACCGATCTAGGTGATAAGAGAGCTGTATAATAGAACTAAACTAACTCACCACTATCAGTAGTACCACGAAGTATATATTCTCTCCACTTTCGTCTGTCACGTTGTGTCCCGTGCGACTGCATTGCGGCTATAACAAGATAATAATAATACACACGAGACTGGAGAGACACGCACGGGGTGCAGGTAACCTCTCTACCCGGGTGGTCCCTTCCTCTACGCGGGTCACACTAACACAACGCTTCAGATCATAGTCTGATGTGTATCAACATGCACATCCTTACCTAGCGCTTAATAGAGTTCTTTGAATGCGAACCAACAATGGATTAACGCTCTTTCAAGTACTAATAATAGGGGAAGGACTGAACGTGTAACGTAGATCTTATTAAAGATACAAAATAAACTATTATTGTATCCGTTGTTTAATACGCCTATAGTGAAGCGTTCACGATACGGCGCGTGTGTGATGTCTGGTGTAATCCCATAAAATCTGATCTGAAATAACCGTGTAAGTGACATCCAATAGCCGATATTTAATCTGTCAATGTGCTTTAGTCGAGTTGTTAAACACAATATATCGCTATTAAGGATATATGTCTTACAATTTCTATGTGGCCGTGTTGTGATGTTTACTCATTTTGTTTCATTACACTGTCCTTTACAAATAGTATAGAGCATACTCAAATTGTGCATTAATACTAATTTAGGAAAGAACAAGACAACGAAACGCCAGAAAACGTTTGTTTTATTAAAGAAGCTTAAAAAACGATCACCATGTTAAAGGCACATAGTACGTACACATCTTATTGCTATTATACCGGTTTTCCTATATTATACACGTAAAAGGTAAGGGGTTAATGTGACTTTAAAATATACTATTTCCTGGATATTTTTTACACCACAATTAACTAGTGGGAAGGTCTTTTGAATGACATAAATTGTATTTACCAACTGATCATTATAACATGCACAGGCCACTTGAAACATGAGAAAAGCGAAATTTTTGTTTTTGCGGTGGCAATATAACCTTTTGACCTTTGATGACGTCATCAGTGATCTGATTGGTTATTAATTGTCATCAATATGTCGCCACACCAAATACACACACATTGATACCAAATATGTTGAAATCTACCCATTATTACTATTATTATAGTATATCCACTGAGTTATGAATGTTTCATTCTGGAATGTCCGCCATCTTGAAAAATGGCCGCCATTTTGTTTCGAACACATTTTTAACGTTGTCATCAGGTGGTTTCATAATCACCACACCCAACTGGTCATTTTAAGCCATGATGACAAATGTTACCCCGCCGGTACCGATACCCTCCTATACCTTGGGCTCCCGGTATATTAGTTGTCTCTACACAACCCTATGCAGAACTGATCAACTTCCATGATTCCTAATGATGGTACTATCTGTATAAACTCCACTATATGTTATGAAATTGCTTGTTTCAGTAAGTCCTTGTTATATTTCCATAGATTTGGATCACAAAAGGAGTCGACTTGTGACTGTTGTGGTATGGACAAAGAGAATACAATGTATGTTTTGTTTCATTGCTTTCAGATGGTCATCAATGCCAATCATCAGTGGAATGATATCCAATGATTATAGAAAGGCAGAAGAGGTTGCATGTGGGGTTCCCACTTGTACTCGTACAAATAACACAACAGCTGCAACTAGTAAGTTATTATATTCTTTTATCTTTTTGTACAAATTTTTCATATTCTTTCTTTAGTAGATCGAAACTTTTGTTTTTAATTATTTCGTACATCTGCGCCAATACATGACTCCACAAAACAGGTGCACAAAAGCTTTATGGACTGTTGACTAATCGAATACACAAGTCCAGAAAACAGGTGCACAAAAGCTTTATTGTCTGTTGACATATTGATGAAATAAATAGTTTAATTCAAGTGCACAAGAAATGCTGAATAAAACTTATAACATTCAGTTTCAAGCATGGATATCTGAACCACTCTGCTTCAATCACAACAATTTACAGGTTATATTACAATTAAACATTGTAATTATATTCTTGAATTTTTCTCCTGCATTGTATTTTTAAATAATGTACGATCAAAATTTACCCTCATTTTATAACGATTCCATTTTGGCCTGTATATTTAGAATGATCATTGTTGCATATCATATCCTGTTGACATCCTTCATTCACCATTTTGTACGGGTGATGCAGCATTCACGCCTCAGTGAACAGGCCCCAGATGACTCGAGTTATGGCTTTGTGTGCCGATAATTAGAGGAAAATTGGCCGAGTGATTATAGCCCCTCACCTGCTGATCCCAGATTCAAACACTGCTGCCCAGTGTGTTGCGGAGTGCGACCATTGTTTCCATACAGCACAGAGCCTGTGAGGACATTTTGCGGTCGCACATACACATCACCTACAAGAATAAGGAAACAGCATGTTGGAATTCTGATTATATTGACGTTCATCATACTTAATTGGAAGTAGTTATCTTGATTCTTTTTTGTTTGACAAAGAGATTTCTGTTTAATAAAACGCAATAGATATATATCTATAATTATTCTATTTTAAACCTAAATTTAAACAATTGTTTTTTTGTATCTCTTATTGCATGCAGATTCCACTATTGGCTAATTGTACTGAAAATATTTAGCACAACTGAACAATCGTGAATCAATATTTCTTTTAATTTTTACTTATTGAGTAACGCCTCTGCATACAGTGCTACAGTGTGACCCTTTGGAATTGCATAGTCACCCTTTGGAATTGCATAATCTATATTAAGCAAAGTAGTTGGTTCAGTATGACGCTACAAGTGATTTTATTTTCAGTTCAAGAACAATCGCATCTTTGTTGGACGATATTGTTAAAACGTCCACCTTTTTGACATATTAACATTGATTGTTGAACTTCTGTATTTTAACTGCTCACAGCCATCCTCTCCATATTGTGTTGCCCGGTTTATTGCCTGATTACATTTCACTGTCTGTGGAAGCCAACAGAGACATACAAAAACGGGTCCTCCTGAGCCAATTTGTCATCCACAATGGTATACAAAGTATAAGGTACTAGTATGAGGTCACCCTTGGTCGCTTGCCACTGAAGGTGCCAACTGTGATACATTATCGCCACAATCTCTCAAACCAGCAGGTGATTGGTCTTCTTAGGGGCAGTGGGCGGAGCCTGAGTTCATAGGCCGCATCTATTGATCCAATTGATGCGTTGCGTGGCTGTCGGTTCATGGTTCAAAACCTTGTTGTCCTTAATACAACATGAGTTATAACATGGGACTCTGCCATTTTTATTTTTCAAAACCGAACTTTGCGCAATATTGAATATTTCAGACTTATGGATAAAACTGACGACAACTCTTTTATAGTTTTGTCATTTTGTGACTCTTTCTTCTACGAGAACATGCAGAAAACATAACACGGAATCCGTAGATATAGAAGAGTGTTTTTTATTCGTAATAACAATTGGCGGGTAGTTTTCTGTGTATATTGTTGATGGTGGATGATTGGGTTATAAAAACAATGTATGCAACCAAACGTCGTCGGCGGACTGTTAAAAGGTAGGCACAAATTTTATTCTGTATTATTTCACTTAATATTTTTTAACATAAGTCTTTGCGGTAAAGTCTCTTTCCTAGATTAAAAATGACAAAATTTAATTAGATTAATTGGATAAAAGTATTAAAAAGTTGTCCCAAGAAAAGTCGACAAGAAAGAAAATAGTTCAAAATATTTTACAAAGTTAACTGACCTTTTCTGCTAATTTTGAATAATTTATTTATAAGAAAAGATTAACATACTTAGTAAGATTGTTTTAGTTCTTTTTTGTGCCTACGCTGGTGATCGTATTCCTATTATCGGGACATTTAGTTGCAAATAAATCAACCCAATATGAAAGGATCCGATATTTTTCTGAGGAAGATTTTTATTGTTAATAAAGATAAATTATATGGAATACATTGTAATGCTTGGACATCAATTATCTTTTATTTATTTATTTACATTCAATGTCTTTAAATAGTATTAAAATGTAATAGACAATAAAATATATTTTCGTGCTATATTATATTATATTATATTATATTATATTATATTATATTATATTATATTATTAAAGGTTTTTTTATGGAATTATTTATACAAAAATGGACACAGCATAGTATTTGCAAAAAACTATTTTCTCTTTTTGATATAATAACAAAACATTAATACAGTAGAGAATTTTGTATTAGAATACAGATACACAATATTATTATTTTACAAAAAATATAATAATTAAAAAAGAGTACAAACTTACATTGTTACACTTAAGTTGATTGTAAGTGGATAGTAATTTAATTTTAATTTTTATTTGGATATACGTTGTAGGTGTATTTGATAAACCAGTCTGTACATGCTACACTTTAATTTTAAAGTTTGATTAACCAGTTAGAACAGTTTTAATTTGAATAATTTATAAGCTAGATTTTAATTGTAATGTTTGATTGTTAAGTACGTGCATATGGTAACTAAGTTCAAAATATGTTTAAATAAGGTGGGTAATAATTTCATAGACCAGTTAGTAGGCTTAAATGGTAGCTTTTATAGTGCTATTTAATGAAGAAATAGATATGTGTTAGATTTTAATTTATGTTTGATAAATCGGTGAATACAGGCATACTACATTTTTATTGGAATATTTGATATACATTTGTACCAGTATATTTTAGATGTTGAATGAGTGAAAACAAGATCTGCACCAGAGTAGTTTTATCTGACAAACATTTTAGATTAAATTAATTGATTATTCTATATACATGTATTGTGTATTAAATGGTACAAATTAAAATTGTAACATTACCTAAGATTTAGATTTTAATTGGAACAATTAAATAAAATGGCAACATAATTGATGTCTATTATAAAGCGATAACAGTAGTTTCATGCGAGATTAGGATTAAATTGAAATAGCATGTTGGCATGCAATATTTCTCCGTTCCACTTCTTCATTTACATGTGGTATTTTATAAACAATTCGTCTGAAGAATTTTAAATAGTAAAACGAATAAACGTTAATTCTGAAATGACACCATTTAGAGAATATTTATATTTATATATATATATATACATGTATTTATATATTTATATATATTTATATACATGTATATTTATTTATATTTATATATATTTATATACAAGTATTTATATATTTATTTATATATATTTATATAATGTTTATTTAAATTGTTATTTATATATTTTATTGTTTTGTCTTAAAGATGTTTTTTTTATTATCTATGAAAAGATTAGCACAGTTACTAAATACCGGTAGTTTAAAATTTGAATATATTATTTTTTACAATGTTGTCATTATCTATTGTGGGATACAATTACTATCATTCTGATTTTGTGGGTTTTTGTCACAAACATTATATAAAGGAAACGACAGTTCACATAACAAAAGAATGAAACTTCATAAAATGCTTAAACATTTATGTCTGTGCAGACGTCACAAATAAATGACAATTTCATCTAATCATTTACAATCGCAAATGCCTGCTATTGTTTAGTTAAACAGTCACTATTCTTTCATTTCTTTTTCCCGCAACCATTTCCCTAATCATTTTGTTAACATTATTTCTATATTCAACAACTGTATTGTTATATTGCTAAAAATCAATTGAATCCAATGTAGTTAATGGATTGTATTAATTGTACATTTCTCTTGATCATAAATACTGTGAATAAAGAGTTGCTTGATTTACTGCTGAAAATAAAAAAATATCTGTTAATAATTGATCTGTAATGCAGGTTTTTATATATTTCCAAAATTCTACATTCTGATATTGTTTTATTCTTGTTTATGAAAACAATGAAATGTTCACAGGTAAAATTTGTCAATCCAATTTTTATTTGATTGCTTATTTTTTATTAAACAATTTTTTTCTTCTTTTATCAGATCTATTTATTACCACAGTAGGCAATCTAACCAGCAAAATATATATCATAATTTCTCACAGAAAAATTATAAACAATTGGAATTTATAACGTGTCATTTGATTGGGTTGTTAAAATCATTGACAGGAATGTTACGAAAATATGAAGTCACAAAATGTTAACATGACATCTTGCATATTGATTAGAACTACCTTTTATCTTTTATATGTTCAACGTTACATCAACGTGAACTATGGTTTAAAAAGCGTTTCACAAAATATTAAATTTTCTACCCTGTATTATCATATTTAAGTCCCTTGTGAAATGAAAATGATTTCACTTGGGACTTAAACTAGATAATAGAAGGTAGTTCATTTAAAGAGGGATTGTCATAGTTAACATAGGCTCATTTCGCTAGGTTTACATTTGTTTGTGAAAAATAACTCCAAATTAATTAGATTTTTTTTTACATTACTTAATATACAGTGATACCTGTCTTAAGCGGCCACCTAAGGGAGTAGCAAAAAAGTGGCCTCTTAAGACAGGTGGCTGCTTAATACAGGTCATAACGCAGTAAAATTAATGATTTGGTAGAATATTATAGTGACCCTTTAAGACAGGTGTCTGCTTAATACAGGTGGCCGCTCAAGCAGGTTTGACTGTAAATACATTTATATTTTATTGATGAAAGGATTCACAATTTCTGCATTCCACTAACAACTGAACCCGTTATAGATCACTGGTTGGAATGGGAAATAACCCAACTGTTCCACTGATCCTTGGATCCATCGAACCTCAGGCACTGAGCTATGCCTCGCTGTTCAGAGTGGAATAAAAACTCAGACTAATTTTGTATGTAGGATTTTGTGCACCCTAAAAACTATATTATTTATTTTAACGGATAATGTTTTAAAATTTGTTAAATGCTTGTTTTCTGAAAGCCATGGTAGATCATTTTAATCCTTAAAATTATTCCTTTTGTCCCTTTGTGACGACTAAAACAAAGAGGATTTTTTATGGTTCATGCAAATATTGCATACTATGCATATTACTGTATTATTTTCAAGATTTTATGTAATACTCTGTTCAGGGTAATCCCACCTCCCCTAATTTTATCCCCCTACTCAAAACATTTTATTTTTTTATTATAAACGTATTTATAAAAATATATCATATATATTTAAAGCAAATGGAATAACATTACCTTGCTCACCTTCATCACCTATTGTTAATATATATTTATATTAGGTATGTACAGCAGTTTCAAATACCACCAATATCCATATGCTATTTCAGTGCATTTGGAACATGACATAAAGCATGACAAGAGGTTTAAACAAAGATATTCTAACATTACCGTAATCAAGCATGCTAAGAAACAATTAACAATTGTTGTCAGCCATTAATGACAAAGAAGACATTGGAATCTTTGGAGCATATTCATTATCTGCTCATAATAAGCAATGCCAAGTCATTCAGTTGTATGATAGACATTCAGTTGCATATAATTGATAAAGATATTTCACTAGTCCACCAGACCAGTACCAACTAAAATTTACTAGTGTGCCAGAATGTTTACTATTTCGCCAGCCTATAGCACAATATAATATTGTTTAGCTGTGCTCATAATAGGTGTTTAAAAATAAAACCTAAGTATAGCAAACAAATTTTAAGGTAAATTATATCACCCGGGTACATTATTTTAGCATTATTCTTTGCAATAGTTTATAATATTATATAATTTAAGATGACTTTCCTAAAAAATAATTGCCAACAAAATATATAATGGCAAATGTTAATTCAATGTACTATGTATTTGAAATTTAGCTTACAAATAAACGTTTACTAAATTATATGTTATTATATGACCCTCATATACATAAATGCTATAAATATGCTGTTCTTTTAATTGAATTATTTAGCAATAAAGGAATGTTTTTACCTTTATACCCTTCCTTAATAATGTTCAATTTCTATGTAAAAGGTTTGTAAATTAACTGTGATTCTAGAAGCAACGGAAGAATCCGTAATTCAAATAAACTGATTTTAGTTCATCTTTTGGCTGTTTAGCACTCACACACATGATTTATTTCTTTATTAAAGAGTATCAATATCTTTTTGTCACGTCAATCGGATTAGACATTTATCCGGTTGTCATGGAATATGCACCAACCATGATCCATTGTGGCAGTGGACAAAGATTGCGTTTTATATCATTTGTAGTAGTTGCTTCTGCGTGTTCGACATCCTAATTGTATTGAAAATACATGTATAATCTTCTTTTTCCTAATCAGATTTACTCATTGATGCCTAATTCTAGTAGTTTTAATTGATAAGACTGCTCAGTAATTTACATGTTTTATTAAAGGAAAACTACAGTTTCACAATTTGTTTAATATTAATATTAATAAATCCATTTTATACTGGTATATATTTATTAAATTTACACATTGATATATGTTTTCAAAAAGTAGAACTTTACTACCAATTTTAATTCTAAATCGATCAAATATAATAATCTATATATATTATTATCTTGGTAAAATAATTATGATTTATTATTAAGAACAATTTTTTTTTTTAATTGTACAAATACATTAGACTGATAAAAGAAAGTAGCAGGTTTCAGGGTGCAATTTATTTGTAAAATTGTGATTAGCAGTTTTTCGTACTGGATGGAGAATGGAAAAGTAACTACTGGAATTTGATTAGCACTTATAAAAAATGAGTAATAATATTGCATCGCGATCGCAAGATTTTGAATCGCTTTTTGCGATGCCACCCCGGTCATTTTGTAGCCTTAGGTTTAGACAAATGCTGAATGAGTTTTTCTAGTATTATAAACACATTTTTGATTATAAAATCAGTTTGGCACAGAAAGACTGGTTAGTTAGACAGATATTAATTTCAAAATTCAGGTGATTATTTGTTCTTCATATCTCAGATTTTGTTTGTTCTCTCTTTGGTTTGTTTATCCATATAATGGTATTTAGATAACAAAATAAGATAATCCTACCAAATGAATTTCAGTTATATAGCATTTGTGTACAAAAACATACATCAATTGAAATGTTTCTTACCCCATTTTCTCTGTTGGAGACTTTTAATATTACTTTGTAAGTTATATCGATGATTATCTATTAGATCATCAATCGTCCTGCCTGATTACACATGAGTAAGTCCATGTGTATCTACACTACCTTCTCTATGGCCCCTCTATTGCTTGTACCTCAAGTCTAGTCAGCGATACTGTTGTCCTCTATTAAAAATTTGTCAAATAGAGTATTTTTAAACCAATTTACAACTATAAATCACTTGTTGCCTTCTTGTAATGATATTCCTGACCATATGATCAGGGTGAATGTTTTGTTTTCATGTTTGCATCGATTATTTCTACATTGATAACAATTTCACTGTGCTATATAGTACACATTGATAGCAGTTTCACTATGCTATATAGTACACAGCAACAAACTATTTTAGTAGTACATCGTTGAACAAGACTAATGTTAAAGCTGACACAAAGGATCATCTTTTTGACAGGTGACTGCACTGCTTGTCCTTAATGACTGCTTTCTTACTTGCTCAGTTAAAAAGCTGATCACAGCTGAAATTGGCCCGTCAGTGGCAGACATTGTTAAAATGAGCAAATTTCAGGGCTAGTGTTTTATTTTCCAGAAAATATATGGGTAGGATATGGGTATGCTAAGCCGAAGGTTTTTCTCCGACAGTGTTTCTTTGTTCCCAACTGTAGTGTTGATTTCAGCTGCAGACTTCTGTTAGTTATACAGGTCATTTGGGTGTGTCACTGGTCAGTGTTGAAAACTACCCGCATCATCATATGGAGACAAAATTAACACCAGATGCAGTCCCCTTATATATTTACGGGTTTTTTTTCTTCATATCACCTGCTTTTTTTCAGACATGTGATTTAGACTCATAAATTACTTGTCTTTTTATCATCCTGATAATTAGCGGCACTGATTTTTAACACATGTATTTGTTGGATTTCTTTCTGATTTTATTGCTTCAATATTTTCCATTTATCATGTACATTTATCATCATGTAGTTATTGTACATTTATCATCATGTAGTTATTGTACATTTACCATCATGTAGTTATTGTACATTTATCATCATGTAGTTATTGTACATTTATCATCATGTAGTTATTGTCCATTTATCATCATGTAGTTATTGTACATTTATCATGTACCGGTAGTTATTGTACGTTTATCATAATGTAGTCATTTTACATTTATCATCATGTAGTTATTGTACATTATTATCATGTAGAACTTATTGTACATTTTGAAATCTTCCAGCATGTAGTTATTATACAATTATTGCATATTTTATTAGCATGCATTGCAGTTATCGAAACTTTGTTACCAAATTTAGATAACTACATTCCACATCTAAGACTACTTGTCGTTTTTAGGTTTAGCTGCAAGTCTGTGATCTGTTTACAAATGTCATAAACATGGTATGAATTGAACTCAAGTGTAATATTCTGCCTATTGTTAGAATGAAAAAGTAGATTTGCATTAACACAATGACGCCACTTGCGCCTTCAGAGACCTATTAAATCAAGCATGTCAGTTTGAACAAACCACTTCACTTCATGTTCTGTAGGCCCTTGAATGTCTATACGATATGCATGGCATGTCACCATTTATATTGAACCATATTCATAATAATAATTATAACAATTATAATAATAATAGTAGTAATAATAATAATAATAATAGTAATAGTAATAATAATAATCATAATAATAATGTTTCACTCACATATCTGTCAATTTGCAGTCTAAACTAAAGTTACTATAATTGAAAACTCTTTTTGAAATGCAAATTTGAAATCGATAAGATCACAATAATAATAATAGTGAAATTATTCTTTGTTATTAGTCTGAACTTGTGAAGGATTTCGCTGTGATTTTCAATAAAGCTAATGACCCACAAGGTGCCCCGTGATTACTGAATTCAAATTCCTCAACTCTCTGTTGTTGTTTCATTTCCGACAATATTAGCATGATGCCTGATTTTGTTTCTGGAGGGCAGTGCGACGCAGAGGCAGTTCTACAAGGCATCAATGCCACCTCAAGAAAAAATGACTGTCAGTAATTTAATGAATGTGTTAAAACTCATTACGTTCATCAGGCCGTGGGTTGAGTGAATGTGGTGCCCGCATTACTCCAGCAAGACAGTATCGCATGGCGATCATCTCCAGCTGCCAATGATACAATGCGCACTGGACAAAAGAGGATTTGTCTGCATTATCAACAATATGTGAAACGTCTGACAAAATGGCTTCTGGCTTCTTTCTCCACTAAAGGCCTTACATGCACTGTTACATGACATAATGATAGTCTTGAAGGAGAATTTCAAATATACATGGAAATATAATTAAGTGATATTAAACAAGGCAATGGAGTAGTCAAGCAAGGTGGACATATCAATGGTCATTGGTTTCAGACCACTCAATTGACTTCAATTCCTTTTCTTCTATCATTTTAGAGAGAAAACATCTGCTTCAAGTAAAATAATTGTTTATAGGTATATAATAGGTTTAAAGCAATGACCACTGGATGAGTTTATAACATAGGAATTTACGGAGTTTTAGATATGTCCATTAGAACTGTTCTTTTTTTCTCCATGTTCCAACCAGTGATTCATGACTGGTACTACAAAGGTAGTGGTACGTACTATCCTGTTTGTGGAAAAGGACATATAAAAGATCCCTACTTGGCAGCAGCGGGCTTCTTAGACAATAAGATAAAATAATTATCCAATAATTAATGCGCACTAATGGTGTTAATTATATAAATAAACATACTTTATCAATTGCTTCAAATCATTAACAAGTCATATATGATAAATAAATTTCAAACATGTACCTTTGTACATGTATAAGGGTGTCCTTAGAGAAATTTTGTCAACTCTATGATAGCATGCTTTCAGAGATCACTGTTAAAAACTGGTTTTCACACAAAACCAAAATCAATGCAAAAATTATTTAGAAGAGCTTCTACTATAAAATGACACATGTAAAGAAAAGTTAATATCAAACCACTATTAAGTATCCATATTAATTATACTTAAATTATGGTTTGATATTAACTTTGTTTTAATGGTTTCATTTCTTTGTAAAATTTGGGTTACAATAGAATTAATGAATGGTGAAATTGAACCAAGTTACATGGTGTTCATGCAAGTACATCACTTTCACATTTATCATAGTTCGCTTGTATTCCAAGTATGTCCATGTTCTCTTTTTCTGAAGCGTCATTTTCTACAAACATAATTTATATTTTAATACATAATTAAATCCATTTTCTTCAGGTATGTGTAATAATGAGGTTGGGCAGTAATCTATTTTTGACTGAGATGTTGTAATGAGATTAATAAATTGCTGATCACTTTCATCTCTGATAGTTTATTACATCAATTTTCTATTCTACCAATATTCTCTCAGATTAAATTCGAAAACCGGAATGTCTGCTAGTCCAGGTTATGTTATAGTTTAATTGAATTTCTTTATTAGTTCTTGTCACACAATGTTAGCAGGGAATGTGTTGACATAGATTTTATTATATACATGTATACTATTCAGCACAATCCAAGCAACACTCGAATTTATTTGGTTTTCTGAAATCAGATACCAGTATGGAAACTCCTAATGTTCATTTGAGTTATTATTTACTTTATAAATTTGCTGACTAAGTCAAATTTAATGTATAAAATAAAGCAAATAAAAATTCAGGAATAACTTATAATAGGAGTTTCTTCCTTCCTTTTCAGTATTTGTGGCATTCAAATGTTACAATCTATGATATTGTCCTAACAACGTAAACATTTAATTTTCCGCATACTACCAGCCTGCTTTTTGGTATAATTGTACATGCAATGCCATTCAGTATACCAGTTGTCTCCACAATCTTTCCATATATTCATCAAAGCAAATCCATTGATAAATGCATCCATCAAACCTACAAAACCTCCATTAATCTATTCAACCAATATCCACCAACCCACACAACTTCAATTAATCCATTCATATATACATCATCTAATCTTCACCAACCCACACAACTTCCATTAAGCAATTCATGATATGCGAACATTTATCCAATATCCACTATGTCCAATATACCAGTTTCCACCAACTCACAAATCCATCCAATATCCACCAATCTACACAACTTTCATTAATCCATCCATCCTATTTCCACCAACCCACACAACTTCCATCCATCCATCCATTCATACATCCATGCAATATCCACCAACCCACACAATCCCCATTAATCCATTCATACTTCATCCAATTTCCACCAACCCACACAATTTTGATTAATAGATTCATTAGAGCTTCCATCCAGTGTTTGCCACTTACCAAAGTCAATCACCTTATTCAACACTTACATGCTCCATTTACACTTACAATTTTCTATTTTTGTTGAAGAATTTAATAATTACAATTTTCTATTTTTGTTGAAGCATTTATTAATAATGGAAATAGAATCAACAGTTTTCATACAGTTCATCACAGGCCAAGATTTTTGTTTGGTATGTGCTGTCATATACTTTTTAATACAAAGGAACTACAATATTATGGGCGTGGCAATTTTTTTTATTATGTATAGGTAGGACGCAATGTCCTGTCTGTGGGAAAGTGCTTTTAAAAGATCCTTTGCTACTTATCAAATAGGAGTAGCGGGTTTCCTCTATGTACTAACAGTAACACTAGCTTCTATCCTGGACAGGCAGTCGAGGCAGGTGGACTGCGTGGCCTTGACAAACATGCTTGAATCTTAATAGCATATAAGCATGTAAATAAGTTATACATATAACTAACTTGGTGTAAATTAAATTTTAATTAATATTTTGACAGAATACTTATTTTGGCATTTTAGTATCCAGATGACGTAATTCTAATCAATTGCAACATCAAAGACAGCAATAATTGTGCACCAATGATTAAATCAAACATCATCATTGATCTCCGTATCACGCATGGAAGATCTGATCACTCCAGATTTGTCCTAATGGCCAAACAGCAGCTCTGAGTATTGTTACGCCATGCTGTTATTGTCAAATACTGCTGCCTGGATATTGCAGCCTCTGTTCACTGTCTAATGACTCCTGCAGTCACCAACTTGTCAAGATGGTTGAGGTGTCCCTCTGGTTCCATTCTTTACCTCAGCAAATATCACTGTATCAGCGTTGTTGTTAAACTGAAAATTAAACCTTGGTGCTCAGATCGTGCCACTGTGTTTCAGTGTATTCTCGACACTAGCTGTGGGTTTCCTGTCAAAAGAATGAATATGCAATTAAAGAAAGACTTTTTGTATCCCACATGAAAATGCTAGAGTTTAAAGCATTGAGCTTCAACTCAATTAATCTTTAAATTAATGCTCATGGCTCGAGCAGGTCTTTGTTTTAAGAGACAATCTTAGGAAAAAATGAACTCCAAAGATATACAGTCAAACCTGCTTGAGCGGCCACCTGTATTAAGCAGCCACCTGTCTTAAGCAGCCACCTGTCTTAAAGGGTCACCATAATATTCCACCAAATCATCAATGTTAGTGCATTATGACCTGTATTAAGCAGCCACCTGTCTTAAGAGGTCACTTTTGTTTACTCCCTTAGGTGGCTGCTTAAGACAGGTTTGACTGTATATACTTTTCTAATGATACTGCAAAACCTTAGTCAGTTCACCAGTAGTGGTTGGCTAAAAACATTTCTCAGCTGCCATTGACTATGGTAATCCAGTAAAAACATAACCTGTTTTAAAATTTTGTTGCGTTTAATCACTTGGATTTCTACTAAATATTGTCAGGTTTGACATTATGAAAATTTAGTATAACTAGGTTAATATTGCTACAATCCATTAATATCTCAGAAAGTAATAGGCTTTGGCAGGGTATAGTAAGAGTTGTAAGAAGCAATTTTAAGTAATATAGCGACATTCTGACATTTCTGTTCGTGTTTAGAGCCATATAATAAATGTATGCAATTATCTGAATAAACAAGGACAGTGTTTTGTCTTCTGCAAACGTAAAGTTTAATTGTGTAAAACTTGCTTTACTTCATCGAGCCTTTCTCGCCAAAATGGTGACTGATGGTCTTGTTTACGATACCGGTACTGGTTCCTATGTTTTTTTATAGCTTAATTGTTTTCTATTTACTTCTGCTGGATAAGAACACCTTTTTAATTAGATTTTTAAAAGACCATGCCCAAATCACATCGCTAAATCAAACTTAATTTTTAGTCCGAAATTGAATGCAGTAATAAAATAGAAAAATTCTGTCTGATCATTTGTTACTCCTACTTGGTTTCTGTTTAGTCAGCATGTAATGAATACAATAATAAAGATAGTTTCGATTGAATTTGCCATTTTAATAAATTAGCAATCTAGAGTGTCTTGCTGCAAGGTAGATTAGTATATGTAAATGTATATGGTAAATAAAAACAATACTGTAATTTTCGTCATGAAAAGACAGCTGTCAGCTCAGAGACTCATGCTGGGTTCAGATATTTTTAATTGGGAATTAACAGTTGAACAGCTTAATTTACCAAGGAGAATGGAATTGTTCTTCAAACCAGTAAGTGTTCCCAAGGGTTCTTGGACCATTAACATCCTATTAGGTGTTTAAGGGAGTTAAGGGAGCATGTCATTTTACATAATTTGGTTGTCTGTTGTCCTAATGTATTCCTTTTTCACAATTGGTTAAGCAGACAGAGACAGATGGGCCTGGAGCACTGAGGCTTGATAGTCGCCTCCCTTTTGAGTCGCAAAGTGAAAGAATCATAAATCAGGATCCCAATTGGCTTTGTTCAATATATTGGAGATTAATTGAACTTTGACCATGTTAATTATAGCATTTGAAAATGTATACAATATATATTTAAAATTATTTTTCTCACATCTTTTGGTGCATGTATTATATAGGCTATGTGATATTGGCTATATTTCTATCGGGATGGCTGTCATGGCATATCAAAACACGATACATTGTTATCAATATCATAGACAGGTTGCAAAATGTGGAACGCTAATTATTGAAAATAAATTCAATAGAGATTGCCATTTGGTTCAGATGCACTCCAACTGAGGCACTTGAAAGTATAAAATGTGAAATTTTACAATCATTTTAAAGAAGGAAAATTGCCTAAAGGCTTATATCCTCGTGGTATCGAAAAGCGAGGTACCAAGAGAAAGATGGTTGCTACGCATGCGCAGTGTAGGACGACGTGAAAAATAACGACATATATAATTAGTCCATTCAATTGTCTAAACAAATAAACAAAAAAAGTTATGATGTACTTACATATTATTTTGTCTGAGGCAATAAATCCAATCCATGCGAACGTTATAGTCAACTA
>JAUTCZ010083015.1:0-40821 GCA_032273805.1 Melanodrymia brightae
TATTTGTTCGTTTCTCTCATTTTATTCTCTAATTAAATCATGGCGAACGGTGCTCCGTTCGCGTCATTAGAGATCGATGTAACATCCAGGCAACCTGAACGACCGTTCGCCTCCTATTCTCAGGCCTGCAAACACATTCCTTGTTCACAGCTAAAGTGATGAGATGATTCAAAAGCAACGTTTACATTAAATGGCAGACAAATCAAATATTTTTAACTTTTACCAAAACATGCAATTAAATATTTGTGATATGTCATGATTTTAAACAAATAGAATCCAAGAAAACGCCATTGCAGAAGAAATAATGTATTTGACATCTACTTTGTAACTTACGGACAACAAGGAATAGGCGACTTCGACTTTGGACAATGTTTGTGTGTAAAGCTTTTGTTCTTCTGCTGACAAGGTTCTCTGCAAAAAGAACATTAATAGAAAATTAAGCATATGTAATTCAAAATCAGTGCATGCACTGACAATTGCACAAATGATTTGATTACATAAATAAATAAATAAAACCGTTACTTCAATTAGGTTAGTTTTAAAAACATTCCATTGTATTTGAAAATCTTTGTTCAAAAGTGTAAATATTCCTCAAACATAAAGAGAACACGGGATATGTTGTTTCAAAAATCAATATGTATTCTAATCAAACAACTGTGAAAGCACTCACCCTATCATTTATACACCTGTCAATTTCTTTACGGAATGTTGCGACTTCTTGATGCTCATGCTGATGTGCCTGTATCAAAGACTCGACTCGTGAAAGATCGCTGTCATATTCACCGTTTTCTATTTGTTTCTGAAATAATTCAAACATGCATTTTTACTTTTTACTTGTTTATCAACTCAATATACATTTTAAATAATTTGCATGCCATAGTTTAGGAAAACTTTTTTTGGGAACAAAGTATATTTGTATATTTTGTGACAAAAATATTGTCACTAGACGTAAGTGAATGAGGTTGTAACCTACATATGGGTATGTACATAGGACAATTATGCCACTATTGTAATAAAATGTTTTCTTTTTCGGTCTAATTTGCAAGATAATAAGATTTAACTGAGTTGATGATACATTTGATCTAATAAAAACATGTGTGATTTAATACGAAGAAAGCTAACATTAACACAAGGGAGACAACTTGTACCTGTTTTTCGTCGATCCAGTCCAAACAATCCTGGACGTGTTTGAAAGCTGGATGCGTCTCCACCAGTCTGACTTCCGTCACTACCTCAGTGCGACGTGTGGTTGTCTTGCCTTCTTCTACATACGACTTCGATAACAAACGCTGAATCACATTACTGTACAGACGAGTTCTAAGTTGAGACAATTCTGCCTGAATATCTGAGATCCTGAAAAACAAATTACAATCAGTATTTGAGTCACAGACAACTGCACACTTAAAGACCCCCAATCACTCACTTTGGTGCCAAATGTTCCCATTCTGCTGCATCTCCAGACACAGCGTGACCTTAGAAATGTTCAAGTTAATTAGCTGCCTGTTTTGATGATGTATAAGTACGATTGTAAACAAGCAATTTTACGTAATATATGACACTTTGACATTTCTGTTGATATATATAATCCTATAATTTGCGTATAACCCACTTTAATCCATCATCACATGATCTTGCTTTTCGCATCACAATGGGGAGTCATTCTCTTTAAAATTAAAACATTTGACTAACACTGTCAGAATTTTAGTGTGCTTCAATACATTTCATTCTTTACAGTGAGTTACCTTTTATACAAGTTATCTGCTTGAGGGTATTTCCCATCCTGAAGGCTGTGTGCATCTCTAAACAGACCCCTCAGGTTTTCCTCGACATTCCTCAGTGAACGGTCAATGGCATCACAGCTTCGCTTGGCTTCAAATGGATGAACGACATCAACACGTGCTTCTTCTTCTCCAATCTTCTTCTCCAGGTCACGAAGAGTGTCTTCGTTAAACTTGGTTTCCCTGTGTATCTTTTCTGCTAATCGCTGTAGTCTTTCTAATCTGCAATGATCATGTGGATGTTAGTGGTCCAGGTAAAAAATTTACAAAGAAAATACATAGCATAGCTTTTAAAGAAAACTGAACAGCAAACACAGATTCATATTCATACATATCAATTACAAATTTTAAATATAACAGCCATTCTCACGTCACCATCTTCAACTAGCTTGAACGGACAATCCTATTTATTTTTATTTTAATGACAGATTCATTATAAACATCTGAGCACTGACACCGCCACAAGATATAAATGCTTACTGAGAAGCAACAAAGGTTTTCTTTTCCGATGTTATATCAATATACAGGACAGCACTTAAATACTAACCATAATTAACAAAACCTAAAACTGGTTAATTTAATCTGAGTCATTAACAATTGAGTTTCCAAATGTAATTGTACATCTTACATAAGGATTTGGTTTTTCGTAAACCTATAACAGGTTAATTAAATTTGTGTCATTCATAATTGAGTTTGCAAATGCAATTGTATACATCTTACCTAAGGATCTCGGCCTGGAAGGCCATGTCTTTTTCTTGTTGCACAGCGACAAATTTATTCCACAGTCTGATAATGTTCTCTGGGAGAAGTTCTTCACTAATGCCGGTCTGAGATGGGTCTGATATCAATGTCTGTCAAAGAGATACAATTGTAATTTTTTACATTTGAAAAACTGTAAATCTTATACGTTTTGCAAAAGAGGACTTAATGCTATTTAATATGGTTGGTTATTTGTTCTCAATAATTAATTAGTACATACATTAAATAGATTTATTGATTGGTGATATTTGCCCAGGACATTAATTACAATACAATAACATTATAAAATTGAAGTTACAAAAATAACACGAATATCAATGTGCCCCTGTCAGTCTATATTGTCGGTACTAGTAAACCTATACAAACTAGAGACCTGTATATCCTCAAACACCCTCAGCAACTTCTGCTTCGTCTCTAACCGGGGAGGAATCTCTTCAAGTCTAAACCGATTGAAATCAGATAACATTTTCTGAAAGAGATGAAAGTAAATGAGTATTTCTGTCCCACATAAGAAACTGTGCATAAATGTCAGTATTTCATAATGTGAGCAATCTTCAGAAGGGAGGAATCTCAAAGGGAAGCTTGTAAGTACAATGTAATACCTTCAGTTCTATGAGTGTGGCGGGAAAGTCTCGTTGCTCCAGCATGCCGATGGTGGCCACCAACCAGGTGAAGAGAGACGAAGCCAAGTCCTGGTACTCTTCAGTCTTCAGTTGTCGTTCCTGTAACATTTAGAAAACATGCAATACATTAACTCTCACATGCCTCGAACAATATAATACAACGTATTCTTGAAAACACATGAGATGATCAGTGTACATGAGCTGATATTTCATTTCGGAGTAAGCAGATCGAGGAGGAAGAAGAAGTAGAGAATATTTGGGGGTTGGAGGAAAACCATAATTTTAATATTTCCACTTTGATATCTTAATGTTTAATTCACAAGGTAGCCAAAAGGTTCTCTCTTAGCTTGTTGACTAAAGAGTTACTTCTGTTGACCTTGTCACTGACTAATTTGTTACAAGTAAATTAGCCAATATTAAACACAGGTGTCAAAACCAATAATCTCTATATATATACAGTGAAACCCCTCAATAAACCGGAATTCCCTCTAAACCGAACATATATAAGTCCCAAACAGCCTTATGTGTTGTATTTAAACCTCTGTAAACCGGAAACCCCTGTAAACCGGAAACCCCTCTAAACCGAAAAAAATTCTCGGTCCCAAGTGTGTCCGGTTTAGAGGGGTTTCACTGTATATATATTTTTTTTAGTTCACTGGCTGTAGCAAAAGATGTTGGATATCTTCTTAAACTGGTTTAAACCGTTTTGCCACTGTTATAGTAACTATGTTTCAGGGTATGGTTTGTCAATTTTATAATCTGAACATTTGCAAACTGTTTTTATTTCCAAATACCGCAATGAGAAAGAAGCACATTCTTACATTATCCCTGAGTGATTGTTCAACAGTAGGAACTTCTGGAAAGACGTCGTACAGAGAAGACACGTAGGTGATCACAGACCGCTCATCAGGATGATGCACATCGATATCTTCAGCATCGAGTAATCGTGTGACGCCAAACTCTCGCTCGTACAGTCCGAAAGCTGTTTCTAAATTCTGTTTGTTGCTGCTCTGTTTGGCCTTTCTGACATCCACCAGGTCTGGTCTACAAACAATGTGATGAGGAATATTAAATAATCATGATTTTAAATTTTGGTGTGCTATTTATTAACAATTTGATTATTTTAAGATATATGACAGCACTTACACAGTCTACATGTATATTATATAAAGTGACAGTTTATATGTAAATGTTTGAATTGATATCATCTGCATGCAGATCTGACCATTGTACACACATGTATGCAAAAAAAAACTATGCATGTCCTTATTTTATTCAAGGAGGACACATGATACATGCAAGCAATCAGCATAAATCAATGTGAGCCTCTATGTCAATTCCTATTTACTGCAATGTAAGCAAAAACAACAGTGTAAATAAACTGCATACATGTAGGTCCTATCTATAGAGAGATTATAATAATACTTGACTAGACAGTTTCACTGTAATCCTACATGTGGGATTTGTTTATTCAACCAGCAACAAATTTTCCTATACATATATGCGTGCTTGAATGATGCCTGTACAGTCATACATCATGAATCGTCCAATACACAACGGTTATCATGTAATGCAGCAGTAAGTGATGTATTATATTTTAAGTTGGGTATGCCAGGAAGACAATAAACACTTGTTGAATAGTATAAAAAGATAATACAAACATTAATCAAGATTGGAAATGTACTCGTTATAGGCATTGGCATAAATATTGAATTTACTGTATACATGTCAGGTGTTGTACGATTGAAGCAGTAATGCAAGTAGTCATTTTTGCAATTGAAAATACAATGTAGAGCAGTTTTTAGTTTTAAAAACAATATTTGTGGTCAATAGACAATCAGATGGAATCCTTCTGATACCAGTTGATGAAAAGGTTTTAGGTGATACAATATCGATGTTTAATTTACCATAATAAGTGTAATTCAAATTTAGCACAAAACAGAACTTAAAATGTGTAATATTATAGCTTTAATACCTGTGCCGATGTACAATGGCTAGGAATGCTTTGCCATCTCGCCAACTAGCGGAGAAATCTTTGACATGGACTCCAGGAAATCCCTCGACGGTGCGCCTACTCCACAGCAGTAATGCATCGCGAGCTGTGATGTGTTCTGGCTGTCCTGGTACAATGACATCAGACACCTGCAAAATACAAACACACATAACTGTAAATCATTTGATAATGGAATAATACTATAAACCAAAATGTAAACTAGTGTACAGAACTGTAAATGACAATAGACAATACTGTAAATCACTTGGTGTACAAACTGTAAAAGACAATACCCCAAAATGTATTAGAGAACTGTAAATTACAACAGACAAAAATACAAAAATTGTCGAATTAAGCATACAAATGTGTAAAACACTACATGAACAAAACTATAAAATACAATGGTAATGTACAATGGAGATTAGGAACAAAACAGTAAATGATCGATGGTACAAAACTGTAAAATACAATGCACAAAACAAACATTTGTACAATGCACAAAACAAACATTTGTACAATGAACAAAACTGTTAAATACATGTACAATGCATAAAACTGTAAAATGTATTGGAGCATCAGTTATGCAAATTATTTTGACATAACCCATCTTTTGTTTTTGAGTCTGTATTGCTTTTTTTAACTACACCTACAAATATATATCATGTTTTGCACACAAATTTTAATCCCTAAAGCTCATGTTTTGTACAATTAAATTAATTTCAATTTTAAAAAACAGCTATGCAAAACAAAATATTTAGGTTATCCAATGTTGTTTAGCATAACCTACTTTTAGGTTAAGCATATTATTAATGTGTGTAAGCCTGTACTTTGAATAAATAGATGACAACTAAATTGTTTGGGTTTTTTAAAGAAAAAACATTACAAAGAAAACAAATCGGTGTAAATAATTCAAGGTTGAGCTGGAGAATACAGCTGTCATGTTAATTTGATCATCAAAATTCAATACATGTACAGGATCTCCACTACATAATTTAAATGTCAAATTAATTGAAGCCTGACAAGCACAGAACACAGAACTATGTACCAGAATAACATCAAAGAAATTATGTCACCAATTGGTGCATAGTCTGGGTGACAACAGCACAATACCAAGCGGGTTATGTTAGCAGGGAGCAAGATATACAACCGGCCTTTCTGACACCATTTCATTTGGAATGTATTTTGTAGACATAATGGATGCTCTACAAACAGCCAGCTATGTGAAAAACTACTATATAAACATCACAACACTCCACATGACATTCAGCCTATGTGACTGGAATACAGATGAACTTTAATTGCGGAAACCATGGTATTTAACAACCTATTCTCATTTGCGGCAATGTTCTAAACCTTTAGACGGGATCCTACAAACAACATGTCCATTTACTATCACTCCATCATCAGTCATCCACCCCAGTAGCTTAGGCTTTTTCCACAAAAAAACAACATATCCATTTACCATGATACCATCATTAGCTACCCAGCATGGCAGTTTCGTAATCCTTGTTAAGCCCTGTTTAGAAATCTAGTTGTAATAAATTATAATATTCACAATACAACCAGCCACTGTTGCAAAATGAAGTGTAATAGACACAGGCTGCTGTACATGTAATATTAGTACCAATTTCTTGTCTATCAACAAAGTAAACATAGAACGGAAACAGAATTGAAAAATGTTATTGATATAATTTACCAAGCTAACAATGCAAATAATGTTTGATATATTATATATTAGTGACTAACACTAATATTCAAAATAAGGTAACAAAAATTAAATGACAATTAAAGAAACATAAATAGACTGGTGTAGCTGATTGCAGGCAGATAGAAGATAAAATTTGATTCAAATGCACGGTTATATCGACACTTCGTCACAGAGTGTTAGTTAGGTTTTTAAAAAAAGTTTGTTTGGTTAACAATACCACTGGAACACATTCATTATTAATCAGCAGTTATTGAATGTCAAACGCATGGTTATATTGACACTTTGTCACAGAAGAAACCTGTTGCTAATATCAAAGGATCATATATGTTCACTTTCCCAGACATGATAGCACATACCACCCTTTAATGGATCACTCGTGGGACACTGATTGGAATAGAAAATAACCCAATAGGTCCACTGAGGAAGATTGATCCTTTAACCCATCACACGTCAGGCTGATGCTCTTGTGCTGAGCTACATCTCACTCCTTTTTAGTTAGTTTATATTACTAGCTTATATTTGTAGTAACATGAACATTTCAAGTGCCAGTTAGCTAGTTCTTGGTAACAAGACTATTTCAAGAGCGAATTATTAGTAACATGAAAACTTCATTGATAACATGACAATTTCAAGGGCTAGTTATTAGTTACATGAGCATGAACATTTCAAGTGTTAGTTAGTTCCAAGTACAGTAACATGAACAGGTCATGAGCTAGTTAGTTAGTTAGTTAGTTAGTCATTAGTTAGTTTGATTTAGGTCAGACAAGTACACATATCCAGTGGATGTGTGTGTGGATATGGCAGCTGCGTGAATGAGAAACCACTGGATGTCAACATCAGAGATAATGGGTGTAATGAGTACAGCAAACAAACAGTTTGTCACACAAACTGGATTTGCACAGAAAGCGGTGACAGACTGACTTAGTCATATATACACATGTATACATACACGATAGCTGAACAATTTGTGTTACTACTTCATACCATATTGCAGTCAAACAAGCCAGCTGATTATAGTTTGTGGTTAATATTAATAGTACATTTTACATGTACATTAGAAGAAAATTATTTGCATAAAATTAGCTATTATATACTACATGCAATGCATATACCCGGTAAAAAAAAAAATTCTGAACTTTTATTATGATGACTAATGCTCAGACGCTTCGCTGGGGTGGGACAGTGGGGTGGGGTTGGGGGTGTGGGGTACATCGTGTTGATTGTTATCATGGGGCGACAATGAAGCCCACTAAGTTTGTGCTGTAATTTACTGAGAAGTTTGTTGCTTTGAAACATTAAATTGTTACCATAACTAGTAATACTAGTGCATTAATAGATAGATTTATAATGACCTCCTGCAAACATAAATATGACAGCAATTTGTAACCCTTGCGGTGAAATATAACTCCCTAAATATTTTTATCCAGCCTTCACATACCAGTTTTTATTATAAATTTGGATACAAATGGTTTAATGTCTAACATAAGAAGCAATAATCTGGTTTAATAGAAGAAGTGAGTATGCTATTTGCACCATTTGTAAACATGCATACAACATGCACATGTAAAGAATGTAACAATATATATACACGAATTACACAAGTGTGTAGGAGTAGAATAAGTGTCAAACTTGTCATCTGGAGATAAATTGTGACATTGCAGAAATAACTGTCTGCCCATGAATAACTATTAAAGAACTCTGAACACCAACAGTTTACCTCAATCCTTTTCTTCTTTTTTTTCTTCCTTAGACATCTGAACATGCTGCAATATTCTTTATATCACTCGTAGCACACGTAATCAGTGGTCACTACATTGAAAACAACCTCGGCCATTCCCCACATGTACACCCCTTATATAAACAGCAGAGTTTGATCAAGCCATGCTTTGAGACACTTTTAGAATTCCAAGGTGCGATGCAAGATGTTCCGTGTCACAAATAGGGACGTAAGCCCGTGAATAGCTGAGGAAAACAGCACAGTATCAAACATCAAGGGGAGACGCACGTCCACTGGTCACAGGTACAAAGCATTTTAACAGATGACCTAATTGAGGTAAGCATAGCCGATAATGGAATTCGTAATTTACTAAACGGGGAGCCGGGTGTCCAATCAAAATAAAACAGCAACAGGTGCTACAATCTTTATATTTGAAATATTATATTTCAATAAATAATGAACCATTATACACAAGGATACTGCAAACAGATTTCAGTGAAGCAAGTCCTCGTAAGGTCATTCATTATACAGCTGGCTGTGTCCTCTTGTGTGAGACCATTCACCCCACCACAAAGTAACAGCAATAGCCTTGTTAGATCAAATGATCATGCCAATAAATTACGCTATTGTGCTTGTAATGACTGTAAATAGGCAGTTCCAGGGTTGGGCGGAGATATAATATACAATGTGGAGAGCACACATTGTCTAAATATTATCAGCCTTTCCGTTTTGTTTGTATTGGTGGAAAACAGACTTGCTGATGGCCATAGTGATTTATCAACATACATTAAATATAATAAATGATAGTGGAAAGTTTGTCAACCACTTCTATCAATATTACAGGTGATTTCCCAGAAGACAATTGCTCCTGGGCAGAAGAAAAGGAGGAATCAACATGTTTTGAGAAAAAGTAACGAAACAAATGTTTAAGTCACTTTACCTGCGGCGCACTGCCTATTTTCAATTATTTTAATTGAAAAAAATGTATGTCAAATGTGCTATCAGTAGAACAAATTCAGAGCAATAAACCTCGAAAAGTATTTAAAAACCAGCTGCCACTTCGGAATGGCAGTAACTGTCGGTAACCTCACACAATATCATACCACCATGTTTTTAAAATACTAAAATGTTTTATCCAACTCATGAGGCAAGTGGCTATCAAGTAATCCCCTCCAACAGAACAACAACTGCAAATCATTCGATTGCATTGTCAGGTTCCATTCTTGTTTTCAAAAAGTCCCCGATTTTAGGCTTTAGAGATCTTTTATATGTGCACTTTTCCCACAGACACAGGATAGCACATACCAGCTGATGTACCAGTATTGGACCACTGATTAGGATGTAAAAAAAAAACAATGGGTGAACGGAAGAAGGTGGATCCTTCGATCCTGAGGCTAACACTGAGATAAATCCAACTCCATTACTACATCCAGTGCTCCAGAAACATTTATGGACAACAGTAAGCCCGTACATGTACATGCATTGTTCTGTTTGAGAGAATTGCATCATGCATGTGCTATAAATTTCACATTTATAAAAGATCATAATTTAATGTAGTGTAGAAGACGATGTACATGTACTAGCTCAGGGGTGTCCTAGATATAGAGGATATTAAAGGAGCGCCCATGTAGTATTAAGTTTAAGTTCCAAGTGAAATCATTTGTATCTGTCATGAACTTTAACGAGTGACTAAAAGGAAAATTATTTCACGAGGGACTTAAACTTGATAATACATTGTAGGGAGTTTAATATTCAAGTTATTCCTGCAGATCATTTTCAGAACAATTTTATGTCGATGTAATGATAAAAATAAAGAAGATGAAAGCTATATACATGTCGTTCTACTCGATATGCATGATGTTATGCTAACAATTTGTGACGTTATAATGTTCCTGCATTGCGTGGCTGGAATAGTTTTTAACGACCCGATCAAATGACACGTTATACCAATGTTTGAACATTTCTCAGTGAGAAATTATGATATTTATTTCACCAGTTATAGAGCCTGCTGGCGTAATAAATAGGCTTTATACACTTTCATATAGTTTAGTTAGTCAATATTGAACATGATACATGTATCAACTTGGCATGTCCTCAAAACATAGAAAGCCGCTGATCCTAGTATTAACAAAAGCATCCTTCATACCAAAGTTTCACAACAGTCTGAACTAGGTTCTGATAGGTGACATTTATTTTCTATTCCGAAATTTGAGCCTGCAACCATCTACATTGTGTGAGTTTTTGTTGAAGCTTATCAGAACTAATCTATATATCAAATACCTACAGTGTAAATCTACATATATACACAATGGGCAAGACAGGGGCACCACACATTGCTTAGATAGCATCGTGGTTCCATATTGTGGAACGTATTATTTCAAACAGTATAGAATATATTAGCACAAACGTAACTCAAGCATGAACAATTGCTTGGTATTGTTGCAGCGGTCTCAGCTTGTCTTTAAACAAAATAAGTATGTTTTTCTAGGACATAATCATAATACAGGTAAACAGATTATATTCCGCATAATCGCTGGGTAAAAGATCGACAACCTGCCAGGATGTTTTAGTACAAATATATACTAGTATATATATCGGTTTGTATGCGCTAAATATTGGTTAAAGTGTTCGAACAATCTAGAAATACATTGTATAGCCCACATTGTAACTATTTGAAGCTTTATATGTGAGTATTTGTAAAAAAAAACCATGATGTTTCAATATTTATCTGGTTTACAATATTCTGGTATATCCGTGGATGCTATCAGGATCATGAATTTTCCTGGAATATTTACTAGGATGCCATACCTGAGGGACTGGAAATAAATAACACATTTTCCAAGATAATAAATGATTTGTACTTAATCATAACAAAAGACATTAAAATTGTCATTTATTTTGCACAAAATTGGGAATTTTGAGATAGAGGTTCAGTATAAACGTTTAATTAGATTTTAGCATCTTAATGATAATCGATCCGAAGGATGTTTTAGAGGGCACTGAAACTGAAAGCACACTCTGACACTCTCCGTTCCAGAAGAGAACATCCGCACCAGCAAAGCCTTAACAAATCCCTGACTATATACATGTTGTCAAGCATGAATGGATATTACTGATAATAGTATGTACTGAGTTAAAGAGAATCATGCAGAAATATGATATTCTGTGGTGAGATCCTAATTCAACACTGGTGTAGTCAAGCTTGTAATAATGTTTTACAATCAGCATTGTTATAAACTACACGATAAAATCTAACACATGTTTACTGAACCCACTGAATGAGGTGTTCTCTCCCATTACAAAATATTTACAACAGCATAAATATAAGATAAGGGAATTCTTTCACAATACAGATTTTTGCGTTCTTGTCAAGTTTTTCATTATAAGCATAACAGCAGTCGGCAAACATATACTAAGCGACCGTGCATAAATACTGACGTGTTTTTCCAATCTGAATAATGTTTGGAACTTGGGGCGGGTTAAAAATCCATGTACAGATTGCTTTTTAGATAAAAACATTGGTTCAGTTTATCATTACTTTCATGTTATAGCAGACAGAGAGAAAGGGGATGTAACCCAATCCTCACATTGCTTGGATAGTAAAGTCAGTTGTATTTATGCACCATCCCTAAGAACATGATAAATTTACTGAAACAAGTTGCATTTTAGTTTCCACACATCTTAATAATTGGTTGCCAATCCATGCTTCTCAAGTCAATTTAACACAAGAACTAATAAAACATGTTTATAGGTGGAACCTAGCCTAGTGGTTAGAACATTCACTGGAGATGTGTCAGGCTGAGGGATTAATCCTCGGTAGACCATCTGTGTTTTCCCATTCCAACCAGTGGTATATGCTTGTATGTCAAATGGTGTAGTATGTGCTTTCTGTCTGTGGGAAAAGTGCATAAAAAGATCCCATGCAGTTAATTGAAAAAATAAATGTATGTCAGCAGCTAGCTTTTGAGACAATGTGTCAAAATTACCACGTGTTTGACTTCCAATACCCAATGATTAATTAATAAATATGTTCCAGTTGTATTATATTGTTAAACAAAGCACCAGTTATGTTATAAACCCTTTTCTCTGCTAAAATGTGTCAATCCTCCTCTCATTTTATGTCAAAACCCAATGACACTCTCTTTAATGTCCATTTATATACTTGCCTGTGCATTGAACAACATGCAAGTTATACATTAATTAAGATGATCCATGTATGATAGCGACTCAGTTAATAAAAGCAGTTTGTTTTTGCCATAAAAAAAAAGCAAATTTTCATCTTAGAAAAAAAAGTATAATACTGATTGAAGCAACACAAATGCATGTTATAAACTGGATGCATTAACAGTGATACACCGACATGTACATGTACTATAACCATGATGAGTCACAACAAAAGCACATCAATTGTAGAAAACGCCCATGCAATGACGAATAATTACACCACAATGATGATGTGACAATAATGATTAATTTGCAAATAGACATTACATGTACATGTACAACGTATTTTATAGAAACACCTATGTTCAATAACAATCATTGTTTTTTTGTGGGGATTTCATTAAAACTAAAAATACAGTGAAACGTATAATCAAGAAATCTGTCCACATCAGATTGTTTTAGTCTCAAATTGGTTTTGAATATTAATTATTATTAGTTATAGTATTAGTCTTTTAATTCAGAACTCGGTCTAACCTAGCACAATTGGTCAGTTTCCAGGAAAACTGGTTTAGACATGAGTCCACAATAGACAGAAAGAACGATACATACAGAAAGGTATGATCATGATTTATAGAAACAGTTACTGAATGATGATAACGCAAATCATATTTCTTGTGAGCACTTGGAACAATACTACACCTGTTCCTTATCCTGGACAGTTTGACAAACGAGAAAGTAGATAAATAAAAAACAATTACAACAGTGGAAAAAAGACAAACTAAAAGATCTCAAAATGTTTCTAGAATAAATAAATTCTGTCGTCAATGTTTGTTTTTTTATTTAACGAGATATGTAAACCCTAAAATCAAACTATTTTCATTAAATTACTTCAAAAACAAAGCCTATAGTGAAACAATGCCAACATAAATAACTAGACGGTTGTGCACAGTTATAAATAAGAGATGTCTTTAGTCTACCAATGTCACTGAAACCAAGAGATAACAATACACTGTTGACTTAGGTACACTTCACTTTCAATCTTCTTCAAACATTATGCGCTGACTTCACACCCAGGTGCCTTAATATCTGATCACTACGAAGATCAGTTTCCCTTCACCTGCACCTGTACGCCATTAGCATGGAGGAATTCACCTAGGAAGACTCAACAGCACTGTAAGCTTGATAAACACATCCTCAACACACGGCATGCAGGAGATATGCATGCCAGCAGACAGACAGTCGTGTTATTCTGACATTACCATTGTAACTGATCTTCAAGTCCATTGATTCCAATCCTTGTGCAATATCTTGCAATATGAATAACACATCCTGTTCTGGATTGGGCAAGCATTCACAGTTCAGGCAAAAAACGGGGTTCAAAGCATTTTCAGAAGATGACCATTTATGAAGTTAGAGACGGGAAGGAAAAATATTTCTACAGATATATATATATTATATATGTACTTCAGGCCAATAATAATATGCTGAACTTGAAGATTATATTAAATATAATCAAACAATTATAATGGTTACTTGAGACACTGAAGATGACCAGTTGTTTTGTTCAGTTGCAACATTTATTTGGGTGATGGGATGGTGGGGTGGTGAGTTGCAATCATCAATTTTGTCAATTATTAGTTAGTTATAACATATTTACATTCTTACATGTATATTAAATTAAGGTTCAAGCATGTCTGTCCTAGACACACAGTCCAGTTGCCTCAACTGCCCAACCAGGACAGAAGTTAGTGTTAATATGAGAGAGGAAACCCGCTACTTCTATTTTATATGCACTTTCCCACCGCCTTTGTTGAAACAGTTGTGGACACTGGTCAGTGTAAGTACACCTACCCATTGAGCCTTGTTGTGCACTCACTGTGGGTTGGAGTCGGTATTGAGACTAAAAACGTCATATGCCACAAGTTGGATTCGAACCCAATACCTACCCGTCTTAAGCTTGATGTGTTAACCACTGTGCTATGTACAGAGGTTGGTGGTCAATTATTGCAACATACATGTAAATGTATTTGATAGATTGTCCCTTATTGTCCTACATGTACTTATGAAGTTTAAGTTATATGCATCGTTCTTCAAAACTTCCACACATTCCCTCCCACCTAGAGAACAGATGTAAGCAGGTCCAGGGTGTGTACATGTACCCCAGACAAGAAGGTTGCTGAAAATGTGTATTCATATTTTATTTCTGGTGGGATATCATTAAACATTCATTCAAATTACATGTACATATCAAATAATTATTGTTTATACCATGTGCTTACAATTTTAACACCAGCCTTATTAGTTTAGCTGAAAAAATTATTTCACTACAACAATTTGCAGACATAGCGACCTGTTGGTCAGTTAACTCAAAACAGCATGTTCGTAGCATGCAGCCTTCCACATGAGTTCAACAAGGGAAATAATTCACAACTGAATGGATTTAAACATTCGGAAATAGTAGTAAAAACAGTAACAGCAGCTGCAGTTCACAGTTAATTATTCAAACAGTATACAGTATACAACATGCAATGCAGCCCATGTCCTAAAGAGCTGCTGGAAACAGGTACAATATAAAGTTAGTAACACATAGGACTAAGACAACAACACAAACATATGGTTAAATACTGATTACATAGACCAACACAAACTTGGTTATAAACCAAACAAGATGTTGGCATACCCATCCCTGTCAAGCTAGATAACATACATAATTATGTACCATGATTTACTGCAACACGGTTAACTCCATAACATGCTACAGATTGAAATTACAAGTATTTAACACAAAGGTATACTTGTACATAAACATCATAACACATTAAAAAAAAAAAATCGTCTCTAGATATGAGTGATGGCATAATTATATCATAGCCAGGAGGCAGCTATGTGCTTGAATTGGATTGGTTGGCAAGCTTACACCATTTATTAAAATGCAAGAAATGTTTTATTCAATTTAAAGACCATTCTAAGACAATAAACGGATATATTCATTCACTTTAAAGAGCATGAAGGAAACAGGTTAGCCAGACATGCAGTTGCTTTGTATTGAAAGAGAAAACAAACACTGTGAACCAATTGTAGAATAAAGAGCAGTGCTGTGTATCTTGGCACCAGACTGCAACTTTCAACAACAATGTGACTGACAAGACCAGAGCCTGTAAAACTTCAGCTAACCGCTTAAATAGACAAACTGCCACACTCAGGTAATAGACAAACTGCTGTAACTCAAGTAATATACACCTGTGATTTTTTTTTAGGTTGCGCTTATATTTTCAAAATTCACCAACAATATTATAATTTTATGTAAAATGCATGCATACAAATGTGTTAGATTAAGCATTATACAGTGACAGAGCACCCTTACATTTCCCTTACAATAAATCAAAGCGCTTAGATAAGTAGTAGTGGCACCTACACGTTATGACTCTGCAGAAACCTCTGGAGATGCTTCCATGAAAGTTGAAATTTTAAGAAGATTACAAGAGAACAAATTAAATGTAATCAATAAATTATTTTTAAATAAGGAAATAAATGAAAACGAAACTACTAGATTTCATAATTTTATGGGATAGAAGAACTCTAAGCCATATAAACAAACCCATAAAAGTGTAACAGTGTGGGGTGGGGGAGGAGGGGGTGTTCATGCATGTAATCACAAAGCATAGTCACTTAATGATTTAAATCTGAGACTATCACTAAATCTGAGACTATCATTCTCACCTTTTGATTGACCTCAATAGAAACATTAAGTCGAAACTGAGGTGTACTCCAATATCTCTTGTTCATGAGATGAGTGGCCTCAGAGGAGCAGAGACAACAGAAGTCACATCCGCACCTATCACACGGATTGTTGGAAGACACCCATGAAACCTGGGGCAGGTGAGATGTCCGTAACACTTTTGATGCTTGGGATGGTACCAGAGAACATTGATAAAACTGTGCAGGTAAAGGATGGTGAATCGTAGTCCGAAAGAAAGGTCCACCATTGAAATGGCTAACAGGGTTTTGTTGAAAGGCTGGTGGACACAAACAGGAATCTTGAATATTTCGTTTAATCACTAGTCGAGCTAATTTTTTCACTGGACAGACAAAATTGTCCGTCATTTCGAATAAATTCCAAAAAATAGAAATGTTTCTATTCTTTAAGACTAAACTTTAGTTAATCACTAAACTAGTATCCATTAATTGTACTCATTATTGAATAATATTCTTCCTTCAAAGCATTAAACAATATTATTGATATGCATGAGATAAGCTTCATGAAGGAATACATTCGACTAAGGATCCTGTGGAGAATTCACATAAGGCTTATTATATTTCCAAGGCAGTTCTCATTCAGCTCTGTTGAACAATGAACAAAAAACACATACATCCAGGAAGCCATCTGATCCAAGCCCACACCTAACATACAGGTCTGAGGTGGAGAAGTTGACTCAACTACCAGATGTCCGCTTCAATGGTAAGAATACACAAGGAACTTTATATAGACAAATTGTGAAGATCACTTGAATTTCAGCAAGCCCAGTAACAGTTTGTAGAGTTACATTCAGTTCTACTAAATATTATTTCTATCTACTTTCTACACACCTAGATACAAAATAACAGTTGTGAAAACTTATGAATTAAAAGAAATTGACAGCCACAGAGAGTTTTGGTGCCTAATTTATCGACCCTTACACGTCAAAGCTAATAAAAGTGTTTCAACAATCTAGAAATATTTTCTGGATATATTCGATTAGACATAAAACAAATTTAAAACAAACTATAATATTTCTTGAATAAATTTTACTTAAGTTTGAGTAAGTTACATGTAGTTCAAGAGAAAATAGTTACCATTCTTTATTGAATCTGAGCTGTGACCAACACATTACACATTGCATGCATGATGCAGTTCTAGATCAATGATAGTTAGTTCCTTATTGACTATGACCAGCGAGCAACAGAAGTTAGTTTTTTTATTGACATGTATAGTGAACATCAGCAGGGGCCGAAGAACAAGTAGGGTGGGGAAGCGAGGAGGCACAGGGGTCTTGCAGCACACCCACTTTTCAGACTATTTGGCCAAAAGGTTTATTTTTTACCATATAATTTTCAAAATTTTATATGTGGGCCTCTCACACTTTTTGCCATGCTCTGCAGCTCCTGATTAATATATAGAATTATGAGTTATAATTTTATTCCAAGATACACCAAACAATAATTTTTACATGTATGGCCTATGATTATTTCCTCTGGTCATTAATAAAATAGATAATATGATTCTACCACATACGCATTTTATCGTAATAGCCTTTTTGGCAAACCTGCGTAAAATTGGGCGAAAAAGCTACCCACACACATGTATGAATCAGATATAGATTTGCTGGTATTAGTTTACTTTCAAAATCATTCCTTTCCATTTTACACGCAAATCATAGCAGAACATTTCCTCCTGTTCTGCGACTATAAACTAACATTCTGCCAATAAACATTCACTAATGGCCAATAACAACAGTAAGAGAATACAGACTGGTGAGCTACCCTCTCAACTGTACACCTCCTGTCTACAGACTACAAAGATATCCCAGTTTATCTAATGCAGATAAAGAGAAATGGAAATGTCAGTTCGTCTGACTGCATCATGTGTGTACAACAGTGCAATGTGAGTAAAACCACACCTGTCTCTAGGACAACCAACATGCCTTTATACATTACATTCACAGATGGGATACATTACATGCAATGTTCAAAGAATGTGCTTTATGGTGTGCAAAGTTTCATCAATGGAGTAAAGATGATGCTCTGGATATAATGGAGGAAATACATTGTTTAACAAGACTGATCCCTCATCCTGTAATAATTTAGAATAAAACTGCAAAAGATATTTCTGATATCGACATTTTTCAATGTAAATTCAGACATTTTTCTTGATGTTAGTAATCAGAAGAATGAATGATCCCTCATATTGTATTTATCCACAAGATCAAACAAAATATAATTATTCCAAGTTGACATTGTAAATTCTGAATTTAAATGGCTATAAGATATTTGTAATAAAAGGCATTTTAGGAGATCAGTCACCAATGTTGGGAACAAATGTGTTTATTATGTTGCACCTGCAGACAATAGCACTCATAGAGCTTTCCGAACTCTGTGCTTGCATGTTTTGTAGAGGTATTCATACAATGCATAACAAGCAATTTTACATATAACATTTTGACATTTCTGTTGATGTTTAGAATCATTGTTGTGCTTCTCGCACCAAATTGATGACTGACCCATTTAACATGTCACTGCTGTTGCATGTAATTCTGTTCAGAAATGCATTACATAGTTTACTAAATACCCATTTCAATATTGAACTTAATGATAAAGCTGGTTTGTTACAACACTACTGGAAGATATTGATTATTATTCAGAGGTTGTTGGATGTCAAACGTTTTATCTACACTTGGTCACAGAAGAAACCTGTTACTACCACATACATGTAGGCTAGTCTTACTGAATGAATGACAGCAACGGAACTTTTATGTGCACTTTCCTACAGGTAGAATAGCACACTTCATGGCCTTTGATGGACCAGTCGTTGATCACTGGTTGAAACAGGAAATAACCAAAGAGGTCCACTGAGGAGGATCAATCCCTTGATCCATCGAACCTCAAGTGAACATTCTTGTGGAGTGCTAAGTCATGCTACCGTTAAACTTAATGATAATTATAATAAAAAGACAATCAAAATATCTTGTTTCAGAATGTTATGTAATTGTACTACTATTAATAAAGTAATAAGAAAAAGAACATTATTTTTAAACAAATAACAAATATCAAAAGAACAAAACTGAAGACAAAACATGGTATAAAAAGCAACTAAAACTTTGCCTCACAAGCTAAAGAGACGGCCAAATGGTTGCATGCATCATAAATTGACATTGCGGAACACCTACAATTGTTTACACACACACAAAATAGTGTATGTCGAGACAGACAGGAACCGCTACTCCTGTGGCAAAATCTCCAACAAGACATGGAACTCTCTGATGTTGGTGGACAGTTTATTTAAATCTTTTTTTGATGTATTACTAACAGAGGGCATTAAAGTCAATTTCCCATTAGCGAAAATACTAGTAAACATCTATTCATAGTTTCAAAAGAAGAATGTTCATGCACACTCTTAGGATAATTACAATATGGTATACCTATAGCTAATGTCTTAAAAGAACACGAAAAAATAAGTGATACATGTACATGGCTTTGTCAATAGCAGCATTTTACTATTATGTACAGAACATGTTATAGTCGTTGCACATGAAAAAAAAAAAAATGTGTACTAAATTGGATCAATCCAGTCACCTCTTACATTGTAATGTAGACATTTATTTGCCACTTAGCTATTTTTGTGTGCTACCTAACAAGTCAGTACAGCATACATAAACATCAATCTTTGCCACTTTTTATAAGCCTTTGTGTGAAATCTGCTTAAAATTTATACTTTGAAATCGTCAAAAGGGGTAGCTATCCTTAATAATATTAATAATGAATACAACAATAAAAAGTGTAGTAAAATTAAGAAAACTATTTAAATATATTATAATAGTGGGTTTTTTTAAACAGAATTTTGAAATGTAACTTCAAGATTGGTTGATCTAATTGACGAATCTGCCATTCATATTTGGAAAACAACATCACTTTAATACGCAACATATCAACAATACAGGTAATTTCTTCAAAGGGAAATGTCTTTTACAGTGGCAGGTGACAAACATGATAAATGCAACATGTACAAGTTAAAAGTAAGTGTATTTTGTGCTATCGCTATCAGGTACATGTGTATACAACGAGCTTTAGGCAGTCTGTAGTTACAGTGACAGACCAGGTGCATGTACACTGTACATGTATTGGAGTCAGGCAGACTCTCTCTTGAGGGTTTCAGTCATCACACGTCCATCAAAACATCATTTTTCTGGGAACAACAACACATCCTTGGGACATCTTCAGATGCTAATGATAAATCCTCATGTCAAACCGGTGTAGTTGTTCAGTTTGGGATATCTTGTCCACGTCTTTTCTTGCATACCGATGTGCTTCCCTGCATACTGCTACATGTATACATGTACATGTATACCTCTAGTTTACAGTAGATTGCATTATTCATTTATCACTGTCAAGTTCCCTTTACAAATTAGTAGATCATGTGCAATTAAACACAATACGATGTCAGTTACTTCATCAGTATCACATTGATAATTAATTTGGTAAATGTGCTAATTAATCTAGTTTGTGTGCTAGAAGCTAACTATTCATAATTAAGTCTGATATGGATGCTAATTAACATGACATATGCATGTGTTCATCTGATATGCATTAATTCCATTTGGTAATTGTGCATTACTTTGTGCATTCACTTTATGTGAACTATGCTACGATATACAGTAAGTACTAATTATTAGTAGTATACTACAGAGAATTTAAAGGTGGCCTCTTGAAACAGGTGTCTGTTTAACAGAGATGGCATCTTTAACAGGTTTGACTGTACATGGCTGTTCAGTGTAAGTATTACCATTAAACAACTGCTGCCCAAAAACAGCTGATTATGTACGAACTTGATCCAGTAGCTATCAAGGTATTACGTGTTCCAATATACACATAACATTTAAAACCAACTATAAAGGACTAATTGGAAGACAACAGAGGCAAACTGATACAAACTACATGTGTACTGTTGCACATAAAAGTTTATTTCTACCTCATGGCATTCTGTGATAAAAACAGAAGTGAATTTTATTGGCGTAATGATAGCTTTATCAGAACTTGAAAGCTGTTTGGCCATAGTCCAAAATGGTTCCTCTTTCCAGAAAAAAAAACAACTTATTTTTTTCATCTTAAAAACAGATTTCTTATGCGCATCAATAAACTTCCATTTTAATTCATTTTAAAATTTACCAAAAAATTACAATTTGTCATTACGTTTACAATATAAAACTACTTTTTAATGATTAAAATTTTAAAAATGATTAACTACATTTGCAAATGAATCTAGTAATTATACATTATCAAAACATTAATAATAAGATCACCTGATTTAACTATAATTAATGTTTGATTATACTTCAGCTGCATGATAATGGATCATGCCCAGGGGTGTAGGGGATGGGGGGAGCGGGGTCAGGGGTGGATAGATGCCTAAATCTCTGACAGTTTCAGTTGGAATAAATAATCAAATAAAATTCTATGTAAAATCAAACTATGATAAAAAGATGACATCTCAGTATCGCTTTAAATTTTGGATTACTAATTGACTATATACACTGTAATTGAGAAGATCTGTGAAAATTCTTCTGCACTGGTTCTTGCAATTATTTTCCTTCTATAAACAATTTGTTTCCAATCAATAATTTTATGAAAGTTCACAATTACATGTAGTACTGCCAAAACGTAAAAAAATAATTAATGCTTTAGACACATCCCAAACTTACCTTAAAGTTGGACATCATTATCCGATATTTCATCTTTGATGATATTATTGGGAGTCTCGATGCTGTTAGATTAATTAACTCTCGTTCCAAAGACCAATTCTTTTCACGAGCCATCATAAACACAAATTGATTCAGATCAATAAAATAACTTCCTTCGATGGTCTATGTGTTAACTAAATGTACAGTACTCCAAGAAACTTACACAACACACAGCTAAAACATGTCTGGATGTCAGAAACACAATACACAACTGCCCAAATCCGTTTCCATGGAAACCAGGTAGTCAAAGAACAATGTTTTGAATCTATTCCAACATTTGGGCGTGATATTAACACTGCATGAGAAAATAACCTTGTCTGAATGAGAAAGGTTCTTCATTGTAGATTTGCGCCAGTCACTTTGACACAATGTTCCTATCAGAGGCCTTTATCTCTGCTACAGCCCAGAGAAAGGTGTCTGGCTGGTACTAGTATATCATCTTTGTGATCATAGCTCACAACGTAGGTACCAGGTTCCAATCAGTTCGCACTCAGATGTTTACAGCATAAACATGGAGCTTTGATTAAAAACTCTATTGCTAATTGCCCAATCAACACAATGCATGTAACAACTTGATAACTAGAACGATAATACATAATTACTTTGATATTTTATAATGATGTGGTTGGTTAATATTTCAGGAAAACAAATGTTACAGACTGATGGAGAGAAATGATAGACTAATGAAGACAAATGATACAGACAGAATGAATGATTGGATGGATGATTAACGACACCCCTGCAAGAACAAAGATATCTGCTATTGCGTGTCAACATAATTATGGTACCATACAGACAGATGAAGACAAATGATACAGACAGATGATAAAAGTTTGTTGTATAACAAGACTTCTGGAACATATTGATTATAAATTAGCGATTATTGGATGTCAAATGCACAGTTATATCAACACTTGGTCACAGAGGAAACCTGCTGCTGCCACATAGGCTACTCTTCTTCGAATAACAGCAAGGGATCTTCTATGTGCATTTTCCCACACAGGATAGCAAACACCATGGCCTTCGATAGACCAGTTGTGGATCACTGGTTAGAATGGAAAATAACACAACAGGATAGATCCTTTCACCCATCGAGCCACAAGCAGACACTCTACCAATGAGCTACACCCTGCCCCGCTTTAGACCAATGAAAACAAATAAAATGTTACAGACTAAAGAAAAGATGATACAGACTGAAGTGGAATTGTTACAGACTTATTGAGAATTGGTAAATGTTACAGACTAAAGTGGAAATGTTAAACTGAAATGGAATTGTTACAGACTGAACGGAAATGTTAGTTGAAGTACAAATGGAATTTATTGTTACAGACTTAACGTGAAATGTTACAAACAAACAGGAAATCTATTATATATTGTAAACCGTGAAATTTTCGCATGCGTTTAATTTTTGCGTAGTTCGTGCCCAATCTCAATTTGCAAAATTTATAAGCACGAGTAATTTTAGCTTATAATGTGCTTGCAATAAGACAATGGTCGTTTGCGAAATTTAAACGTCATGAGCATGCGCTTTGAGGTGTATTCGCGAAAAAAAACAGAATTGGAAAACGTTACAAACAAAATGGGAAATGTGACAGACGAAAGTGGAATAGTTACAGAATGAATGGTAAATATAGATTGAATGGGAGATGCTATACACTGATGAGAAATACTACACTGAAGTGCAATTGTTACAGATTGAAGGGAAAATGTTACAGATCGAAGGGAAAATGGAAAATGTTACAGATTGAAGGGAAAAGGTTACAGACTAATTGTGAAATGTTATGGACAAAATTGGAATTGTTATAGAATAAATAGGAAATGAAATATTATACTGATCATATGTGTAACCCTGAATGGGATATGTCACATTTTACTGATTGGATATGTTACAGCCCAAACGGGAAATGTTACAGCCAGAATGGGAAATGTTACATACCGGTATACTGAATGGAATATTACATCCTGAAAAGTGAGACCTAAAGACAACTGAAATCCAACGCTGGTTCAATAAGAGCAAAGCATATTTATGAATGTGTGCATTTGCATTGTCCAAATACCTGAAGTCCTAAATGCAATGAACCATGAATAGGGGGATGCCAACATGGCTACAGCACCAAGAAGAGTATCAAAAACATTGCCTGCATCAAGAACACAACATTCCAAAAACAGCAGCTAAATCTACCAACCACAAAGAGACTGTCAGAGCCAATAATGTTAATTACATTGTTGGCATCAATGGACAAGAAATGCATATGCTGGGATGAAAAAGATTCCAGCTCCATCAAATGAAGAAGAAATATATTGTGCAGTCCTGAATTATGTGACAAATATTACTCCTGCTTGTTGCTAAATGTATGCAAGAAGATGAAAAATAAATTAAGATATTTTCTTCAAATAGTGTGCATACATGTACATCTTTTGTTAATCACAGGAAAAGGTCAGATATGTACTTGCCAGCAGACAACTGAACTGAATATGTAAGAAAGGGCACAGATCAAAAAACACATTATGAGTCACCGAAAAACACATACCATGCAAGTCAATTGAACTGATATAACAACAGAAATAAGGATGGCATGGTGTATACAATAAGGATGGTCATGTATTTGCTGTCACAAGGAACAGCTGTAACAGACAGTCAGGAGCGGGATGTTGCGCAGTGCAAGGGTGTCTGCCTGAGGTTGGATGGGTCGAAAGATTTATCCTCCTCAGTGGATCGATTGTGTTATTTCCCATTCCAACCAGTAATGCACGACTGTTCCAAAGGCTGTGGTGGATGGGTACTAGTCTATCCTGTCTGTGAGAAGTGCACATGAAAGTACCACACAGTTGTTAAATTGGCTTAGTTTGGTGATCTGAGTGTTTCTAAAACGAATATTCCATCCTAGTGAAATCTGACTAATAGAATGCATTTTACATCACTATTGTTTTCTAAAAATATCAACAAGTAATGAGCACTAAACAAACTCTGGATATTAAATAAGTCTGTTTTTTTATAGCCTGTCTGTCATAAAGAAAACGAGGTAATGAGTAGAAGTTTTTACTTTTGTAAGGACCATGAATGTGTCAAATTGATAGAAGCTACAAGATGCAAAGTTATAACATGACTAACAAGTAATAAGCCGAGAGTTTGCAGTGCAAAGGCAGCTACTGATGTCATAAAACTTCTGAAGTGACGACTCAATATGCACTCAAGGCATCCCTCCTGTCATACATGTATAACCTAGCACCACCTCCAGGCTGCCAGCACTTACACAAGTCTGAATTGGCTGCACTTTACAAACTCTACCTGTTTTTCTAAGACACACCTGTCAATCACTCACAGACGGCACAAATGGAAGACAAATAAATAGCAGGAAACTCATGGCGACCTTTGGTTACTTGAATACATAAGATAAAACCAAAGGTAACAAAATGAAACGTAAAACATGTTAATGTTTTTGATAAGACCAAAAATATTCAGAAATGTTTTTTTTCTCCTATGGGTAATGAATTCTCTATGTGCAACTCATTGTTATTTTAATAGGAACAAATTTTAACATTAATATTTTCCCAGAGGAAATAATTCAAGAAGATATGCTATATTCTATTTCATAAAAACCCTAAAAAATTAAGGAGATTAAAGTAACATTTGCAAATATAATTATTCTGTGGAAAGAGGTTATACATGTAGGAGTTGTGTGACATCAAACGAAATGCTATGTCACACAACATTGAATGAATGAATACTCTGGAAAAATAAAATGACATCACATGATAGCTGTGCATGGAACAATGCTCAGTTCATGTCCAATCTATTAGCATACAATGGATCAACCAATCACAATTTCCAAAAATCATCCCTAATACCTATTAAAGAATGTCAATTTGAGACAAGAAATCTCACATGAGTTTCATTCAAACAGGTGTGTGAGAAATTAAATTACTAACTCGAGATTTGGAACCTACTACACAGATAATATGAATACTTTAAGGAAACATTACCTACAAAGTGAAAATACTTTATCAAGAATTAGATGAAGCAATAGTTTTAGTCCATTAATATTCAAATTGGACTCTCTTCTAGATCGCTACAATAAACAAGCTGATTTGCTGTATCTTTATTAGCTAAATGAAAAAACACTTATGTGCACAAGTGGGATTCCAACCTACTGCACCGATTCCGCATAGCACTTGACAGTCCAACACCATACCATAACTCTTAACAGTCAACAGATGAAGCAATGTTCTTAGGCAATTAATATTCAAATTAGACTGGTTCTTCCAGTTGCAGATGGCTATAATAAACAAGCTCATTTGTTGTATCTTTATTACCTAACACTAACATTCAACAGATGAAGCAACCGTTTGACCTTCACATTAGACTCAATCATTGTCCTAATTCATCCTCAAGACATGCAAACTGATTTGTCATATCTTTAATACAAAGCCGCTTCCACTGTGTTGAGAAGAGTTTGCAAGCTGCATTGTTTATCATCATGCTTCAATCTTGATCCTTGTATTTAAAACCAAAGTGGAAACATATGTCACATCTCTGATTTATGCCAACACCCTTCCAAGAGAGTGATAGTGTTATGGCTTAGACTGATGGAAGATAATTGCCATTCAGCATGTATCAAGATTTTTTTTTGTTCTTTCACAGGTATGCTTCATGTACAGTTTAATACTGTTTGACAGTTTTTTCTTGCTCTTGAAAAAGAAACAATTATTTTTAGCCCTGAATATCAGTGGGTTATGAACAGCTTTCACCGACTCAACCATTTGATGTGTGTAATACAGGTTTATAGATAACATCAAATTCAGCTATTTTAAAGCGGTGAATTCTTGTCTGGTGAAGAAATGATTTCAAAACAAGATCCCATTGGTATGATTGATAGTGGACACAAATCAGATCTTTGTTTCATCAGCAACTGTCAGGTGTCAAGACATAAAAGTTTATGGTTATTATGACACATGCAGGTATCTTCTACAAAATATCATATCTCATTGCACATCGTAACAATGCCAACTATATTGTTCACTTGCTAGCAGCTTAGAGGTATTGCCGATCGACTCTAGATGTGCATGTAGCATGCAGCTTAGAAGCCTGCTACCATTAGAAGTGTTTTATGAATGTGATTTAGTAATGAACTAGAGTTAGAAGGCAGTTTAGCAATAAACAAGCTTAGCAAAGTTTTATGAATTTGGCCCCTGGACTCTTACATATAGAGGTACGATGATCCAAATACTCCCAATTGTCATTTAACTATTTGTAACATTATACTACAGTAGAGCCACTTAATCAAACGTTGTCAAAAAAAGAATTAATCTTGATTTATTTTTATCACAAATTGAGGCAAACTGAAGGCTGGGAGTGCACTCAGATGTAAAAGCAATCCTGCTCTCTAATGTTTAGTTTATCTGGGCAGGTACAGTGTGCTTCAAACTGCAGGCTCACAGATAACAGTTGTGGTTGCACCTATATGAGCATCACTCGATCCCCCTCTGCAGTGTTAGTGCATGAAGAAAGTCTGTTCTACATGGACATGTTGACAGGTGCATAAACAGGCGGTATAATACTAGACGAATCAAAGATAAAATGATAAAAAATAGTTCGTTTAACGACACCACTGGAACACATTGATTATTATCAAAAATGTCAAAATGTCATTATATTAAATGTAAAATTGTGTTCTGTTCATCATACGAATATGTCACCAAACCTATACATGTGTAGCTAATTAGTTTTGAATGTTTCTACAGTCATGCTATTGTCGATATAGCAGAGCAGAAATATTTGGCACAAAACTTGGTGATTGAGTCTTTAACATCTTAAATCAGTACATCTTCTAATTGTTTTCATAATCAGTGAGAAATGAGAACGGGCTGACCATGGCAACATCTTATACATTGAAAAAACATCTTGGTATGAGAATTATTGAAAATTACTAGTGCACTATGGCATGCATAACCGTCCATCACTTCTTAACAAATGACATTTTCAAAATATGCTTCTTTTTTTTTAAAGAATATGCATACAAATGTATGTAGGTCAAATATACTTTTCATACAGTATTACTTTGTAATCTTGAATATCTTTGATAAAAATAAATATTGTTTGATGGCTACTTCGAGATAACATTAATTAGTATTTATGAATATATGTTAAAACATTTTTGATATGCGTGCCTGTTGGATTATACACCTAGTAACGAAGAACACCAATGAACTAGTTCAGGGTGCAATATGTTTTTTAAATTGTGATTAGCAGTTTTTCCTACTGGATGGAGAATGGAAAAGCAACTACTGGAATTTGATTAGCACTTTTATAAAATGAGTGAAAATATTGCATCGCAATCGTAAGATTTTGCATCGCTTTAATGCGATGCGAACCCGGTCATTTTGCAGCCTGTAGTTACATTGGACATGTATGTCATCATAAACCAGACAGAACTCAAACATCCTGCTGGTTGGAAGATTACTAACTCTCAGATAGCAGTTCTGTGCTTCTAGTTTATATTACTGTAACGTAAACAAGCTCTGTGTGTTTACCTTCGCAACACGTCAAGTAGTTATTAGGTAACTGTTAGTGTGCTTATGAACTTCAGTATGGTTGATAAAATTTACCAGCAAGTCAGTAATGTTACTGTGTTTGTAATATAAAATTGGTTTGTTTAAAGATCCTCAATCACTGAAATTGGTGCCAAATGTGCAAACTATTTGGTTGCATGTTTTTTGGTGTTATGTGTATGATGTAAAGGAGGAAATTTTACATAGTATATAACACTGTGTTGGTTTTTATAATCATATTAATAAATGTATACAATTATATGGATAAACCAGGACAGTGTTTTATCGTGTTTATACACAATGAATTTGTATATAACTTGCTTCACTCCATTGTCATGTAATAGTGCTTATCGCACCAAAATGGCCAGTGATTCTCTTTCATGACCCCACTGCAGCACATTGGCATGTGTCACACATGGTTATATGTACGTCAACATAAACTTTCATTGTATCGTTCCAATATATTCATAGGAAGCAAACTTATATTTTTGGATGTGTAAAATAATTAAATAACAATATTTTCCTTCTTGAAACGCATAATTAACCTTTTTACACTAATCAACAATAGTAGTTTGTAAAATGTTCACCATGCAGTTAAAGTCGTTACATAGCTTCTTGTTTGTTCAGGATAAATGAGTTTGGCATGACATTGTGGCACTTGAGCAGGTCTAGTTGCACCAGTAACTAATGCTGATTGAAGAACAGCAACAAACAAGTAAACTGTGCCAAGATTTCACCCACCCCAGCTCTTAGACTTGCCAAGTCACAAGTATACTGCCGACCAATACACACATTCTGCAAACAGGATAAACAAATAGTCACGACTTACTTTTTCTATACATTGTAGCAAGCAGGATTTCCATGTGTGGTAAAGCATCTGCCATATGTCTACCAGATCTTTAAAATTAGAGTCCATCAATGGATCATATTGGGTCTTGCTTTTCCCCAAAAATACTCTTCCACCACCACCCCATTTTTGTTTTTCCTATACAAATTTTTAGAAAATCAATCCTTTGATATACCTTTAAAATATCACAGCATTTGATGACACTGAGGCATTTACAATATAAAAACTAGCAGGGGTTCTAAAATGTTTAAATAATCTAGTAGCCCATGAGCTAATGGTTTTCAAAATTCACTAGCCGCAATTGAAATTTCACTAGCCCATATATAAGACAATATTTTAAAAATCTCAAAAAAGCAACCTGGTGTAACTTAGTAGATTAACAAACATTATTGATGAAAAAAAATTTGGAACCCTCGACCCCTATCTTAAATCTGCTGTGAATAAAAATGTTTTTTTTGTTTTTTCCAATCAAAACTTACACACATTGCAGGCATAACTAAGTGTACATAGGGAATACTTAACATCCACAACCTAAATAAATGGTTCTAATTATGAAATGGAATTTGTAAATAAAACAGAGGATTAATTATGCAGATATCTTGAAAGAAAACCTGAACATATGTACATGCACTGCAGAGGCCACATGTAGATAAATAATATCAAACCTAAGTACTGATAACAAGCTAGCATGCTACATACATGTAGATACGTTCACTGAGTTACTCTACATCGTATATTGTAGGTGTTTTATAATATCTTATGTAACAACTGACAGTGGACAAGATACTAATCACGGTTGCCACCATGTCACTGAAGTTGAAAGTCCTCGAAAGACTAGATACTAAAGTAGAATATTTACTGTATAGAAAAAAGGAATGTTTAACTTAACTACTATACAGAACCTATCATGGTGTTTATGTGCAAAACTTATAGGCTAGCACAGCTTCTGTTGAATAGTAGCCAAAATGTTCAAACAATTTTATACACATTTTCATAGCACTATGCTCGTAAAAGACATTACACACATTCACATATTACAGTTACATTCCTGAGCATTATTATTAAACCAAATAATACATCATTTATTTTCTTTGTCTAAAACTTGTTAAAATGGTGTTCTTTATATCACAGACGAACATTGAAAGACCATGGATTCTAGAATACAGTAGTAAATTTTGGACTTATTGAGGAGTTGCTCGATAGCTAGTGGGTAAAAACAGAAAACATGTTTTTTCCTTCAGCGATATTTTATAGTATCATTAGCCAGACCATTGCAGTCAACCATTAATACTTCACAGCATGATCTCGCTATTTTGTGGATGTGGTGATCTTATATTTTGGACCACATTGCATGTGATGTTCTTAAAATTTGTTTGAAAACATTTATTCATTGTAAATGTACATACGTTTATAAGCACCGTTGTTGACATAACACTCAATCCAAGCTTACTGCTGATCAATTAGTGCAACTGATTTGTAACACTTGCTACATGGAATACCAGTAATCAAGTGTCTTTTATATACTAGTTTCCATAGTAAACAGACATATACAAATGTTGTTTAGTCATTCCTTAGGACCAACTAAATAGCTAACGGTTAAAGGAACACATAGATATCTCCATACAGGTACGTATGTTAAAAAAACCTCATTCTCTCACTAAATTCATCTAAAACCCTATCGGCTGATTTTTCTTTTAATAATGTCTTCCATATGTTATAAAATAATGTCCGACTCAGCGAAGATGCGATAAAATCAAGCCATCAACTTTCTCCTTCATGTAATCCATTCAGCTTGCTCACTACAAATTGCCCGTCCATCAAATTGATGTAATTATTGGATAGTCGCCCATTAGTTGCGGCTCATATCATGCTTTCCACTGCTTTTTACTGCATATTAAAACTATATAGTATTAACAAAACACTTACGACTCACAATAGCTGCAGTAATACTAGCAGTATTTTCAATCTATCAAAATCAAACAGTCGAGAAATTTGCAGATTTTAAATTTCCTTGGATTTGCAATTTTTAATTATGGAAAAAAACAACAATTAACAAAATACTGAAAAGCAAATAAATAACACAAAAAGCAAATCCGTATAATATTAATTCAGCAACATATTGAGTAAACTATACATAGACCATGACAAAACATTATGCATTTTAGAACAAATAATATAACATTTAATGTAAGAAATACATGCGGACTACTACAATGTGTACAATTTCGCACAAGTTGATGACTAATCAGGCATGTATGTAGAGTTGTGGTGGGTGGGATGTGGTTGGATGGACAATTCAGCGCATTATGTTGGCAACACATCACTCATGTGTAGGATTCTTGGAGGCTGAATGTGGAGTGGATCTTCAGTATAAATTTTACATATGATACACAAATATGACCGGTCTCCGTGGTGTAGTGATTAGACCACCGGGCTCAAGGCTGGTAGGTACTGGGTTCAAATCCCTCTTGATGCGATGCAATTATTGATCACAGTACAAGTCTTAATAACACTTACATCGGCCAGTGTTCCGCTACTGGTTAACAAAGGCCATGGTATGTACTGTCCTGTCTGAAGGAGTGCATATAAAATGTCCCTTGCAGTTTAATAATACGCAGCAGGTTTCCTCTCTCATATAAACACAAATTTCTGTCCTAAGACAGGCTGTCATGGCAGGTGGACTGCTTGTTCAGAACAGACATGCTTGAATCTTAACTGGTTATAAGCACGTAATAAGTTGTTACTAACAAATATGATAAAACCTCTTTTTACATATGGACCCTACATGTATATGTCATGGCATGTAACAATTAAATGTCAAGAGTGGTACGGAATTCTGAACACAGATAGCTCAACATCTGCAAGTAAAGTTCATCTTATTCTCTACTCAATCAAGTTGTTGAGGCAATGCTAATACAAGGTGGCTTAGAAGGAGCATGAGAACAAATTGCCAAATGTTGTGTTGGAGGCAGTAGTAAAGTATGAGAATGCTAACTATATGTTGGACCTACCTGGAAATGAAGAATAATCGTCCAGATGAGACCAAGCGTCAGTTTGGGGTTGCCATCGACGATTTCATCAGACCGAATGTTCACGAGGCGGATCTGCACACAAATAAATCAGGTTGTACAGCTAATTACATTTTTGTTTGCAACCATTATATAATATATAGTGGAACAACAACATTTTCCCTTAAACCGAAGAGATGCCCATTGGTCAGTATTTAGAGGTGTCCTTTTCAAACAGGTTATTTTCTTTCTAATGTTTATGGTCATTAAGCAAGGTGTTCCTAAGGTACAGGCTGTTCTCATGAATATACATGTAAAAGTATAAAACAGATGGGTATTTACTAATACTGTAAAACAGGTAATACTTGCATGTCTCTAATTTTTATGTTTGTGATTTAACTGCAAAAATTACAATCACGCTAATAATTACTAGCAATGATAACAGTCGTATTTTTGCAACGCGAAACTTCTATATCGTGAGTTGGTAATTTTTTGGAAATCCGAGACAATTTACACTCACGAATACTACCAATTTTACATACCCATTTTATTTAGCATACTGCAATATATATATAGTCTTTCACAAAATACTCATCTAAATTAAGGTGATTTTTACACACATCTATCTCACTGCATGTAATGCTTATTTACATGTGTGATAAATAGAAACAAGACACTACAAATTCATACCCTAAATAATCATAAACTTACTTACATAACAGCGCATACAAAGTAGACTGAAATAGAATACGACTATCACAAAGAACAAACAAGCAATGGGACGTCACCTACCCCTTTCATCTTGAGAAAATCTAAACATATTTGTACATTCTGAATCTTGTGGAATCTCATATGACCTCGTTCTCTGGGCTGTAAAAAAACATTTTAGATTAAATTAGTCACGCTTAATTAATTATATCAGTATACATCTACAAAATTATTGGTCATACCTATTTAAATCAAATCCAAAAAATGTAAATATTTATAGCAACTTCAATAAATATATTGATACTACATGTTCAAGATGTGTTATTGAACCAAATTCAGTGAAAGCAAAGGACAAATTACTGGAATAAAAATGGTTTAGACTATTCTGTATTGGCATGTCTACATAACAGATACATATTAAATTAGGTGTTGCCAAACGGCAAGGGTTAAAGTCTTATATAAGGAAGATGATCTGTGGTTGTGGAATATGAAATAACAATAAACATTAACTTACGAGAATGTCATGTGAAAGCACTTCTAACAGTGAGATCAAGTTATGTCCATCACGCATGTCATCATACAGCTCAACTATACGCCGCCCAGCCTGAAACAAAACAAACAAATACTTACATATAGCAAAATTGAAAACAAAGAAATTTTAATACATGTACCCTAATATAAATCGGTATCACAACCTCCAGTTAGGTGAATTGAACCAGCATCCTCTGTGTGAGGCAAGTACTCTATCGACTGAGCAAAAGGGAAATTCCCACTAGTCGAAGCTAGTACTTTCCTTTGAGTCAAATCGTCATACATCCATTGAAGTTGAAAAAATCGGAGCTCTGTGCATTTCAAATATCAGTAACACACCACAATTATTCAGAACTACAGTTCTGAAGTGGAATAATAATAAATAACAATTGCTCAGCACGATCATCACAATACATGTATTATGTAAAACAGCTGCAATGAAGATACTGACATTTGTGGTACTGCTCAGTACAATCCTCAGGTGTGTGCTGAGCTTTAGCTCCTACTTGTTTAGTTGCATGCATGTACATTAACTGTTGGTAATTAATATGTACGATATGCATGACCTCAACTCATCTTTATTTTATCCTTATTTTTAGATCTATTACATTATTGCTACTAATAAAACTAGTTTATAAACATATTATACAACAGTGTCATCTGGATCGCAAAGAAGAGGAATATTATCAAATATTTTTATATCATTTGTATGATATGCCTTCCGCCAGTTCTCAATTGCTAGACTTTCCCTAACCAAGTTCCAAATTCTATCTTACTGACCTGCAAACATTAAATATAAAGATGGAAGCAACTTATTTATTATTTTTCCTACAAACATTATGACAACATGAATACTCAATCAGTGTAGACTTTTTTCCTCAAAAAAAAGAAGAGAAAATGACAATCTGAACAAAAGATAAAATTGGTTTGTTTAACGACACCACTGAAACACACTGATTAACAATCATTGGCTATTTGATATCAAACACATGGTTATGTCAACACATGGTCTCAGAAGAAACCTGCTGCTACCAATAGGTTACTCTTATTGAATAACAATGTGTTCATGTGCACTTTCCCGTGCAGACAGTATGAGACCATGTGTAGACATAACCATGTATTTGACATCAAATAGCCACTGATTATTAATCAATGTGCTGCCGTTAAATAAATCAATTTAATTGTTATCAACAAAACAGGTTTTGCTTTCACTTATAGAATAGCGTTCTATCAAAGCAATTCTTGGTAAAATACCAAGTCACATATAATGACTCACACAGGGAAACGGGCAAATCATTGGTTCACACGTTTATTTATAGTCAACACAATAGTGCTTTCATTGAATATAATTCGCTCTTTGTATGTAAAGTATTTCCAAGTACTTAAGATGGAATTGGGTGCATACGATTTATCTTATAAGAATGCACACAATAAAGGATAATGAATATGTTTAGTCAATTGCAATTTACAATATTCTTATTTCTCAACAGATCAACATTTTAAATGTTATCGTAATTCAATTTTGTTTTATATTAAAACGAATACAGAATTATTTTATATTATTTAACTATTTATTTGTCAATAATGGATAAAAACATGCACAACCATGTAGGTGAGGTTTAGAAAACAGTTTTATTTTCACAGAATATATACCACAAAGAATGTCATATATAAATATATATAAAATGCAAACAGTGTCATTAAGAATACATTACATAAAGCATAGAGAAAAATCAGGGGTGGATCCAGACATGTTTGCTTTGATGGGGGTGGGGGAGGTGGGGGTCATAGGATAACTTTGAAAACTTTGTTAACAAATGAAAACAAAAAGTAAATGTTTTTTTTTAATGTGCATAATTTGTTTTCGAGTTTGAACCCCCCTGGATCCATTTCTTAAAATATACAAACGTTGATAAACGATATACTGTGGTTAAAATAAACACAAACAACATATACACTATCAACGGCTATTCAAAATATATCAAGAATCTCATAAACAAAATTTAAATAATTTAACATTACCATAGAATTATTGTTTAAAAAACAATTATATTGTGGGAAAAACTGAAAGATTCCATTGTACATTCCAAATACGCCTGTAGACATATATCAGTTCTCATTAGCCAGGTGGTAATGGGGTCACTGATTAATTAATGGTAATTGAGTCTGTGATTTGTAGGTAACCTCTATTACTGGAGTCTGATGGGTTGCAACATTTGGCATCTTTGATGGGTGGTATGGCGACAATGATGGTTGGTAATAGAGACAATGATAGGTACAATGTAGTAATGGAATGATCGAGTTATCGATGGTAAATGGAGTCAGTGGTGGGTGGTACATGGAGTCAGTGGCGGGTGGTACATGGAGTCAGTGATGGGTGGTAAATAGATGGATGGTAAATTGAGTCAGTGGTGAATGGTAAATGGAGTCTGATGGATGATAAATGGAGTCAGTGGTGGATGGTAAATGGAGTCAGTGATGGGTGGTACATGGAGTCAGTGGTAGATGGTAAATGGAGTCAGTGGTGGATGGTAAATGGAGTCAGTGGTGGATGGTAAATGGAGTCAGTGGTGGATGGTAAATGGAGTCAGTGGTGGGTGGTAAATGGAGTCAGTGGTGGATGATAAATGGAGTCAGTGATGGGTGGTAAATAGAGTCAGTGGTGGGTGGTAAATGGAGTCAGTGGTGGTGGTAATTGGAGTCAGTGATGGGTGGTAAATTGTCAGTTATGGTTGGTAATAAAAATCAGAAACTGGTAGTAATGAAGTTATTATAGTGGTAATTGGAATCAGTGATAAATGGATGATAAATAGAGGACATACTGGTATTAAAAGTGATCGAATAAATGAAAATGAGTCAATGGCAGTGGCAATGGTAATTTGTGACACTGGTAATAAATAAATAAATAAACAAGATTATCTTAACTAGTCACTTTTATACTTTATTAAGACTTATTATTATTTAAAACAAAATTGTTTTATGTATGAACAGGAAACGTTTTGTAAATAGCGACAAGAACGTGCTCACACGATATCACATGCAAACTATAGTCACAAAATGAGAACATCACAACAAATACAAACTAAAGAAGGGATCTTTTAAACAACAAGCACAGAATAAATACAACAAACACAGAATTAGCACAGTAGTGGCATAGAAACAAAAATTGTACAGGATTTGAATCTAGACAATCATGCCAAGATGCCCTATGGAACAAGGGACACAACTCCAGCATGCCTAACGAACCTGAGAGAATCTCCAGTGCTGCATATAATCAACAGGTAAAGGATACCACTGTTATAAAAGAAATAATTTACTTAATAAGTTACTGAAATAGTTCAGCCTATAGGCTTGCTATATACCTTGCATAAATAAACTGTTTATTATAAACACAAGTTTAGAGAAATAGCATGTGTGAGTGAGTACATGTTTGTCCATTCCATTGTTATGGTATTATATTATACAGTTGGGGTTAGAAATCCTTGAGTGATACCCAATTAATAATGTTATATTTTGTGAATAAACTGTACTTGAATAGCTGTTTGGAATATAACACATGCATAGTTTGGTTTTAGTCACTCAGATTCACATAACCCGTCACTACCACCAAACATCCCCATCTTCTGGGGTCAGAAATAGCCATCGAAGGAATTTTTAATATGACTTCCACAGTATATTGTTTAATCAGTTTGACAATGTTTTTAGAAAGCCACTGGCCCAGACAGAAGCTTGGACTAGTGCCCTATGATATTGTATACCCGGTACTATAGCAATAAAGTTGATAATTTCCACTAGACCATACTAAAAATCTACTTCACCGGACTGAGGGCTAGTGGATTTATCAAACCTTGCTGGCATCCTTTGAAGATAAACACTGTTGACATATAATCTTTTTTTGTTGACAAGCAGGATGCAGTCCTATTACTCTTATATATATACAAGTACATGTATGCCGGGACAAGACAGCATATTAATATACAAGCTGTATAGCAATCTGGTTGCAATTGGCTGTAACATATCTCACGTTAATAAGGTGATAGGCACAGGGTGTACAACCCAGGGTACAGGATTTAACTGAATGGTCAGGTAAAGCAACTAATTTTTAAAAGCTAGATGTCCTGTCCACTTTCTTTCGTGAGTAATATATTGACCGACGGCCTTCTGAGAAGTTGACAGCATTACAAATATTGACACTTGTCATAAACATAACTGCACACACGACTGTCTGTCATGTATCGTTGTGCTGAACACTGACAAAGATTATGAACTAAATCTTGTATCCAAGTCCTACAGATTGTGCACACAAAATGAATATATATGTTGTGTACAAAGGGGGACTCAGTACAAAATGGTTGCGCTGTAGATGAACAAACATAGGCTGGCTAATTCACTTGACTATTGTACCAGATATGTCCCGGAACTCTGATTATGGCAAAAAGCAAACACAGAGTTGCAGTCGTGAGCAAATAGTTAGGTAAACAGACATACTAATAGAAACTGAAGAACGCTATCTAGACCCATATGACCGTTCAAGGCGTATCCATATTTAACATGTTCCTTGGTAAATATTTGAACAAGATGACCTTAATGATCTACCTGGGTTAGTTTAATGCAGTAATAAACCAAAAATGTACATTTAAAAACTATAATGCATTTCTTACACTAAGTATGGGTAATTACAATGTATTTAAACACTTGTGTCGAACATATAATTGTATTACCTAGGCTTGCTAAATATCATGAATGAGGAAATAACCTTGTTAACAACCTAAGGCCAAACAAAATAGGGGTATTTAGAGTAACCCTATCCACCGTAATGTATGTATTGGCTATTTTTTATGTACTGGTGACTATCTTTGCTCCAGTTTTCTTTGATATTGGGGAAATAAAATTAGTTGGTAAAAAAAATAGGCCTACCTACCATAAAAATATTGACATGTTACCCTAAATACATTTTTTTGTTTGTTGCCCAATTATATTGTTGGAATACTTCACTAACATAAACCATTTTGCTATTTTGCTTCGCAGACTTAAATAATGTGTTGTTCACATTGCAACTTCACAATCTTAAACTATTAATCTTAAAAAATCAACGTGCTTAAAAGAAAAAAAGTATGATCTTGGCTATGTTCCTAAATTTGCTGATAATCTTGTAGGAAACTGACAGACACTACTGAGGCCTATCAACTGTAGGGCACAGCATACAAGTCCTGTATCTACGGTGCTATCTGAAGCACTTAATTAATTAACCTCATATGCTACATTATCAATCCTTTCTCCAAACAAACATTTATTTTAACAGCAAATCTATTTTGAAACAATATTTATTGACCGGTACTCGGTATAATAAAAAAAATGTCGAAATAATTATGTGAAAAGTGATTGCCACATTTTAGTATTTCCTGAATAGATAGGCGTTAGTTGTAACTTATTTACGTGCTTACATCCAATTAAGATTCAAGCATGTCTGTGCTAGACACGCAGTCAAGCTGTCACAACTGTCTGCCCGGGACAGAAGTTACTGTTAATATTTGAGAGGAAACACTGCTTATTACGAAACAGCAAGTGAAATGTTATATGCACTCTCCAACACAGAACAGGAGTGGGACACTGGCCAGTGTAAGTGGTGTACACTGTACACCTACCCATTGAGACTTCTGAAGTACTCACTCACTCTCGGTAGGAGCCAGTACTGCGATTAAAAATCCCAGTGCCTCTAGCGGGATTTGAACACAGTACCTACCAGTCTTCAGCATGTGGGTCAAACCACTACACCTCAGAGATAGTGGTAGTAGGGAATGTTTAATAAACCTGTCAAGGAGTAGCCAGTGATATTGCAATGTGAAAAATCCCAGCACTGAGCAACAAAAATAATAGACATTTGGTCTCATTGTAGCTCAGTTGGATACATGATCAGAAGGATACATGACCCAGTGAGGCTGAGCTCTCCCAGTGAGCAGTCCCAGTGAGCACTCCCAGTTCCCTTGTAGAAGACAACTGCATAAATTGAATCACATGTTAACAAATACCACATCAGTGAACCAGCTGCTTTACAAAAGACATGTATATTCTTAATGTTCACATCCAAGAAAAGAATACGAAAGAAAATCGGTCATGTCTATTTGGTATGCATGTATATATTGCTATGATGATTCCAGGTTGTTCTATTGTTTCTATTAATAGTTCAGAAAAATTACATTAGTGTAAGTAGCAATACAACTCAGCAGAAACTGCCCAACAACGGTACAATCAATGCAATCACTAAGTCCTAACCATAAACCAGATCTTCCATGAACAGATTTTAATAGTAATCCGTGATTTGTGACTAATGCTGTCTTTTCATAGGACACCCTGGGCCACTTGTAAACATTGTACATTATAGCACTTCAAGTGCTCCTAGTGTTATCAATATGCTGAACATTCAAAATTAATTAGGTATGACTTCCCTTTCACACTGTCACTAATGTCCATATATAGAACTAAAACAGAAAACATGATGTCAAAGGATCGCTGTCATCAATTAATATTCATCTTTAATTTTGTCTTCACAAAGCTTTTACACTGTTCAAATAGATCAGAAAGTTCTATATGTTACATTAAAAAAATCTGACCATTCATTTTCAACGTGATAAAATAACGTTTTATTTTATTCCTATACCCTAAATATTGTTCTGTATTATATGTAAATCGGTTTTTATTTTACAACATTGGGAAAAGTAGGGTATTGAATTGGGAATTCGTCTTAGGAAAATGTGGCCGGTATAATCAGTTCCAAATTGAATGGTACAATATTATAACCCGATTGCTGATGTACATGTCGATTACTTTAACACACCAAATTCAGCTACTTCCATTCACTTCTCAATCAACATACATGTACATACATACATACATACATACATACATACATACATACATACATACATACATACATACATACATACA
>JAUTCZ010083016.1:0-25736 GCA_032273805.1 Melanodrymia brightae
TCGCTGAACCATCATTGGCAAGTTCATGTCAAACATGGTTAGTTTAACACATGGTATCAGACAAAGCATGCTGCAACCATATAGTCTACTCTTATCAACTGCAAGTGGTCTTCATGTGCACTTTCCCATAGACAGAATAGTTAAACCAGTTGTGGACACTAATTTGTGTAAGTGGAAGTGGACCTACCCATTAAGCCTTCTGGAGCACTCGCTCTGGGTTGGTGCCGGTACTGAGATTTGAGCCCAATACCTACCAGTCTTAAGCCCAACACATTAACCACTGCGCTACAGAGTCCGATACCCTTCTGCAGTATTAGCTATTTATATCAAGTCATGCCCAGTGATTTGCACCGTACCCGATTCCAGTTGATTCCGGAATTATTTGTAATTGGCCAAGATATTCCAAATGTCAGCTCACATGGTAATGATTGTGTGGAAATATTATGTTGTATTATACAAATATATTTTCTAAATACGTTTAATCCGTTCATTTACAAAATACAGTAAATTCAATTCGTTATCTATAGGAAACCACCTACTTTTTTTCCATTAGTAGCAAGATATCTTTATTATGCATTATCCCCATAGACATGTTCGTAAATACCACTGCAGTTAAGATGACTGTATTTGAGTTCAAACAATGTGGATTTTTTTCACTTTTGGGGATTGATGATGTGATCTCGACTCGACTGTGTTATCTGCAATTAACTTACGCAATCAATACCAACCAGGGGCAGTCAAGCTTGAAACTAACACTCTTAAATATGCCAGCAGATAAGGTTTTTTTTTAAGAATTGTTCTGGGTTCTTGACATTATCCTGTCAATAAAATTGAAAGATATCTATCGTTGTACAATCAATTGATAACTTGTCACTGTCACAGATGTTTAATGACACAATAAGAAAATGAATGAAGTACTGATTGATAATAAAATTTTAATAGAGATCAACCTGTGTGATTGAGAAAGACAATTTAAGATGTGTGGGGAAATGAGAATATGTGCCAAGATGTATAGAGAAATGAGAATGTGTCTGGTAAAGATGTATAGAGAAATGAGAATGTGTCTGGTAGAGATGTATAGAGAAATGAGAATGTGTCTGGTAAAGATGTATAGAGAAATAGGAATGTGTCTGGTAAAGATGTATAGAGAAATAGGAATGTGTCTGGTAAAGATGTATAGAGAAATTGCAATGTGTCTGGTAAAGATGTATAGAGAAATTGCAATGTGTCTGGTAAAGATGTATAGAGAAATGGCAATGTATCTGGTAAAGATACATGGCTAATTAAAACATGCAGAGGAATAAAAATGTGTATAGTAAAGTTAAAAGAAATGGGAAAATTATAATGAGACTGGTATTATACATGTGGGAAAATGAGAATGGTTCTGGTAAGTTACATTGTAGATAAAAATAATAAAGTTTTTTTTTAAATGACACCACTGGAATACATTGATTAATAATCACTGGTTAGTGGATGTCATATGCACAGTTGTGTCGACACATGGTATCAGAAGACCTTGCAGCTGCCTCATAGGCTACTCTTATCAAATAACAGCAAGGGGATTTTTATGAGCACTTCACACAGACAGGATAGCACACACTATGGTCTTTGATAGACTGATTAATCATGGATCACTGAAAATAAGTCAATGGATTGTAGTAGCATCAAATTTTTTGTCCTTCTAATTAACAGCAGACAAAACCAGCAAGTTTGTTTTACGGTAGCCTATGTACAAATAAAACCATTTCCAATCTGTTAGCTTTTAAGAATTCATGTTTTAAACATTAGAGAACTTATTTTTTTCAAGTGGTTCTATTTTATCAAAACATCATACATTGATTTTTATCGTCAATATAAAACAGCCAAGAGGTATTACTCTTTAATTCTCATTGCTACAGTAGTTGTCTCCCTTTACTTGATTCAGTGTCATGCAGATCTTTTAATTCCTATAGTAGCTGGCAAATTGCAAATAACAGAACATTTTAACTTGTTTATCGATACATACATACATATATGCATGCATACATACATACATACGTACATACATACATGCCCGCACGCATGCATGCACGCACGCACACACGCACCAACGAACGAATGCACACACACACCTATTATATATTATATGTATGTGTGTTTGTATGTTTTTAAATCAATTCATTGTTGTCTTAAAGTCAGTCATACTCTGTATATATATAATAAGATAATAATTTATATTTGAATAGTACTGTGTGTAGCTCGGTTGGGGTGGAACAAGCTTGAGCTGTCATTGCAATCAATGCCAGAGATAATAAATATTGTAAGAATCGTAAGGAGAATGGTACCATGAATCAGGTCACTGTTATATATTTATCAGAAAGAAATCATTATACATTGTACACAGTCATTTATGTATTGAGGTTTTAATTCTTGTTTTAATATTTCTTAGACATTTAAAATTTAAAATTATTTTTTATCTGTTTAATGGTTTTTGTTCTTTTAAAAGAAGTAATTTATTTAAAGGTAAGTTTAGACATTATTTTCATCTGTTTAACATCATTAAGAGAATATAAATATGTCAACAGTATGAACCAAACTGATTTAGTATTGACACATTCTAATTTCCTGTATGTGGGGGGTTTCAAAATTTTTAAAAGTGATCACGTGACAAGGGTAAACATAAGAGAAAACAATGTCTTACATAAGAGAATACATTTATTATATGGTTATAAACATTAACAGAAATATCAAAATGTTTTGTACATTGTTCAAATACGTCGCCAAAACCAGTAGCTAATTATAGTTCAAACATTTCTAATGTCACGCTATTGTCTGGAGATGCAGCAGAACAGAAATATTGGGCGCGAATCTTGGTGAAAGACAGTCTATGCAGATATATTTTAAGTTGAGTTACATAGCATGCCTAAATAACCGCTGATGAGTGCTCCTTTCATTTTGCAGTTTAATTCAAACTCAATCTTCTTACAAATCTAATTATTTTTTTCCTTTGGTTTGGAAATATATAACAAATGTGTCATTATACCATATTGTATCCAATAGTTGTCAATAATCAATTGACGAAACGTCAAACTTCATTTTGTTATAATATGATTCAGATTCAAAGTGTTTGTTCTTATACGTGTCCAATGTGCAATTTTATTGTACTCCTTCACAGATTTTCACCTTTACATGAACTCATGTAACAAAATTTCATTGTAGAGACAACGTTGCTTAATAAGCTAAATATTATTTTCATAGTGCATGAAGCGTTCACCCACTAAGCCGCACTAGGGAACAAAGTCCAGATAAAGCTCTGATTAATAAAATCTTTCAGATCGGATAACCAGCATTGTTATTAATTTCACTCCAACTTAATTGTCCGATATTGGGAAACAATATTGGAAGCGTAATTTGAGTCGCGTCCCTAGGTACCGTCAAATGTCTCTGCTGATAAATTTAATTGCAGGCAAATGTTTTTGATAATTGAAAATATTGATAATTGGACAGTATTTTTTCTCAAAGCTATGACCTGTGTCAAACTTTACCCTTTTGTGGTCGTTTGTTTATTACATTTCAAGAAAATAATCAACCAGAGGCTTGCTAGCCTGCAGACCTGCTCCTAAGAGTTAAAGCTTGCTGTCTGGCACAGCACGAATAACACATCAGTGAATGATAGTTTGTTTAAAGAGAATCACTCACCATTTTGGTGCGAAAATCAGGAACACGTGACAAAGGCATGCACAAACATGAATTTGGATATAATCATGTTAAACAGAAGCAAAAACACTGTCTTTGTTTATCTATATAATTGTGTGCACTTATTATAATTATGACTACAAACAACAACAGAAATGTCAAAATGTCATGATGGCATCAAGAGTTTGCAAAAGACTATCCTATCCTGCCCATTTTGATGGCATCTTCTTAAATGAGAGATATTCCTCAGTTATCTGCCCTTAGCACAAAGTAGATAGGCGGCGCTTATGACGAAGTTCGCCTGTGTTCTCAATGTTGCAACTAAGTGCGTAGTTATTAGGCCTATCGACATGGAAGGGAAAGCAACAAGCAGTGTGTTTAAAAATAACGATGTCCTCGTGTTGTTTCCCTCTGCTGTTTAAATCAAAGATGGGGCATGAAGTTCCCAAAAGATGACATTCTAAAACAGAGGTGGTTAATCATGATTAGAAGGTCCTACAGGGGAGCCAACTCTATTGCCATTATAGGGAAGTCAGGAATGTCTCCCATTGTATACAATTATTATGTTTATAAACATCAACAGAAAAACCAAACTATTGATCTTTATATTACATAAAATGGGTTATTTTACATAGTACACAAACCTAATCAAAGCATGCAACCAAGTAGTTCGAACTCTTCTACAGTCACTGCTATAGTCTGCAGATCTATGCACAAGAGTGGAAACATTAATTTTTGGCACTAATATCGGTGATTGAGGGTTTTTAAACTCGAAACAGTGGCTATAATACAATGATAGAAACAATATACTCTTATCATTGGATTGGTGACCTACTGAACAATGAATGAATGAATATTTAATGATAACCCAGCATGAAAAAATCATCTGCTATTGGGTGTCAAATATGGTAATACTGAACAAATATACTTGGTGCATTTATTTTAGGAATACAATTCCAATGTTAATGTTTCAATTCCAATGTTGATGTTATAATTGAAAACAATTTCAATCTCTGCAGGATAGATCTGTTTTGGACACAAAAATAGTTTTGTTTGCTGTAAATCAATTACCGGTGCTGGTGGATCTTGTGGATCTTGTGGCGATGCTGAAAGGGAAATATTGTATTCATGTGCTGTGATAATTGCAGACAAAATGGTGTCTCCCTTCATCACAGCATTGTACACAGATGCCGCTGCATATTGATAATTGCGACAGTGTTGCATCATAATGGCAACAAGGCAGACAGAAATATGCCACAAACAGTTCTGCCTTCGATGTTAGTTACAGGAGTGGGACGTAGCTCAGCGGTAGAGCATCTGTCTGAGGTTTGATAGGTCGATGGATTGATCCTACTCAGTGGACCCATTGCATTATTTCTCGTTCCAATTCCATCAAAGGCGGTGGTGTGTGCTATCCTGTGTGGGAAAGTGCACATAAAAGATCCTTGCTGTTTTTGGAAGAATAGCCTATGTGACAGCAGCGGGTATCCTGTGACTAAGTGTCGATATAACTACGTGTTTGACATCAAATAACCACTGAGCATAAATAAAGACGAGAGTATCAGATAGAAAGGTGCTTGGGGAAAAAGGTTCACATTAAACAAAACAAAATTTGAAAACAAATTTGGTGTGCGAGCCATCACTGATATGAAAAATCCTTCGCTATCTTGAGTAGGACTTGAACCGAGTACCTACAAGTAGAAACATGTGCTATATGTACTGAGTCGATTACACAGTGTAATGGTGATACTGAGGCCAGCTGTTATTGACATTTGTTCCGCAGCGCTGGTTCAACAGAGCTGACAATTCAATCATATTGTTATATCCCAGTCATTTCCATTTGCCTTCACTAAATTAAACCTATGTATGAAGATGACAGAGTGATGAGATTGTGTTTTACTACAGTCAGATGCCGTATGTGCTGTAATATTATATTATTTAATGGTGACCGGTGTTTACGTATTGGCATTGTTATAAATCTGAGAGCTCCATTGCGTTCAACAGGGTGAACGCTTTGGAACATTGTGACTGGTACTGATCGTGTACTATCATATAACATTCATTTAATGTTAGATGCAAACACCAGTGACAAAATGTTTTGTCTTGGTAGCAGAACTCTCACCCTATTGAACACATTCATTTAATGTTAGATGCAAACACTGGTGACAAAATGTTTTGTCTCGGTAGCAGAACGCTAGCCCTTTTAAACGTAAGGCTGTTGTATTGGCACGTGGTATCACTGGGGGCCAATATACAAGCGTCCCGAGAACCTACCACAAGCACAATGTGTAAAGAGCTATTTGATGACATTATTTTTATTAATCAACATGATTTGATTATTAATTATAACATCTTTTTCTTTTCGTTGGCTTGTTAACTACACATCGAAGCCTGCAGTGATGATGAATGATACCATCATCTGTAGTTAACCTTTGGTACCATTCAGCTTTCTCTGGAGTTGTCCAGGTAGTCCCTCAGCTGCTGTAGGTTTTTGCAGCCTTGGGGGACATGTTAGTTGCTATTACTTAATAGGCCTAACGTAAAAATGAATAGTATTAAACAAAATTTAAATGATAGTATCCAGTAATAAAATCTGAAACTTATAGCTTCTTCATTTTTCATATATGCAATGCAATGTTATTGATTCATTTACAGTGAGGAATCGAATGACGAACTTCCTTGTTGTCTGCTAACTGAAACAATTTACTTTGTTTAAATACATACACAGCGCTATAACAATTTGCTCTAACTTATTAGGCCTGATATAAAAAAAAAGTAGTAAACTAATGTAATAAAGTAATAAAATCTTAAGCACCTAGTTTGTTTTTTATTTCTGCGATTTATATTTGTTTATCCTAATTCGTAATTTATAGTCAATTGCTATAAATTTCGCGAATTGAGATCGGGCGCGAACTACGCGAAAATTAAACACACGTGAAATTTTCATGATTTACAGTAACTGGTTAATAACAGTTTCATATAGACCTGGGCCTTTTACTGGACCAGGCTGAAGTGTATGACGTGGGCAGTTTTCTATGTATTATACATGTAGAATCTACATGTAGTTGATTAATAATCAAGTCTTATAATTAGATGTGTGCACTGCATGTCAAAAACATGCCACTCTTTACAAACAATTCTAAAATGAATGAATTGATTTTTTAACGACACTCCAGCACGAAAAAAAGACATCGGCTCAAAACAACACAAATTTTCTTCCAAATCAGACATTGTCCTTTACGTGAGCAATAATTATAATACTATAATAGAATGCGTTTGCCGTCTGCATGCGAACAGGTGAAGAAAGTAAATAGGTCTAACTGTTTGGTATTATATTATACTGTGTGCAGTTTCATTATATGTATTCAACTGTATCATTTTATAAAAGATAACATTTGTTTGTTTAATGACACGTCTGGAACACATTGATTATTGATCAGCAGTTATTGGATGTCAAACACAGTCATATTGACACTTGGTCATAGAGGAAACTCGCTGCCACCACATAGCCTACTCTTCTTTGAATAACAGCAAGGAATATTTTATGTTCACTTTCCCATAGGCAGGATAGAACACATCACAGCATTTGACAGACCAGTTGTGGATCACTGGTTGGAACGGGAAATAACTCAACAAGTCCCCTAAGGAGGATCGATCCTTCGACTCATTGGGCCGCTGGTGTATGTTTTGTTTTTCACTTTTGTTAGATTTGAAGTAATTACATCTTTGATGTTATCATTTTGATTATGCGTAAATTGTGTTTTTCACTAAATTATTTTTTTTTTGAAAAGCAGATACTTTGGTTCACATATATGTACTAGCAGGACAACATCCAACACCATCAACCTAGATTTCCTCACTCCATTTAATACTAAAATATAACATCTAGAGCATTACTACCATAGAACGATGTCATAAACACGATTTAAAAATAGAATATTTTATTATTTCCATTAAAACACAGTATGTATTATTCAGGCCTGGGATGGATATGGAAATAGCTAAATAATCATCTATGTTGGCAGTTTGATGTCAAACTCAGCACATTGATTTATAATGCAATTACTAACCGTGCACGTTTCAGTACAGTAAATGACAAATGTCCATTGTCTTGATAATGGATTTTCATTGGAGTCATGGGTGCATGTAAGAGAATGGTTATAACTGCATATACGTTTGTTGATCATTCTGCTTATACTGGCAATAATAGGGAATATATAAACTAACGACATGTAAATGAATATACAGCACTGCCATGACTTACGTATTTGCATGATGAAATTGAGCATTCACTGGTGGCAAGTCTTGTGTTAATTGATTTCATTGCAGTCTACTTCAGTACATGCAGTACTTCAAATACATTAATAATGCTTTTTATTGCACATACGTTGGAGAGATTTGAAAACTGTACAGTTGTTCATCACATTATGAGATTTATATGCTTTTGGTGTGTTTCGTTCTGCTCATTTCCAATGTATAACTAGTTTGTTTTTTTAAGCGATGTAGCATGCTGTAATAAATCAAATACTATACTCATTTCCGCAAGATACCATATTTTTTCAACTCGTGTTTCAGTCATACATTCACTCGCTTTCACTCGTAATGTACCACTGAAAACGCACTCGTAAATAAACGGGAACTCGTTTAGTATTCAAGTACGTCTGTCATGGTCATGCAGTACAGCTGCCTCGACTGTCTGTCCAGGACAGAAGTTAGTGTTAGTATGATAGAGGAAACCCGCTACTCTTGATAAGTAGCAAGGGATATTTTATATGCACTTTCCCACAGACAGGACTCTACATACCACAGCCTTTGTTAAACCATTTGTGGACACTAGTCGGTGTATGTCGAAGTACACCTTTGCAGAACACTTGCTCTGGGTTAAAGCTGGTGCTGTAATTAAAAACCCCATATGCCACGATTGAGATTCGAACCCAATACCTACCAGTCTTAAGCCTGATGCGTTAATGACTACGCCACGGAGACAACCAATTTAAGATCCACATTTTCTTTATAAACAACTCGCCCTTCAGAATCCTGATTAGGGGCTTGCTATTGTACACTGTATCATTGAGACGAGCCTAAATACAGGCTGTCTTCCAATCTGTGTCTTCAAGAGTGCTCCAATGAGACCGGCCATGCCTGCATGACAGCATACACCGTACATGTAATTGATTTCATTACAGACTGGATCTTCTCATGTGATTGCAATCACTATTTTCCTTTCAATAATATATGACCTGCTTTTAATTAATCACCTGTAATGTCTTCATAAATAGATGTAGTTTTGATACCAAAGTGAAGTCACTATACATGTAGGTAATCTGACACATAATCAATATGCCTCATTAAAGAGAAAAGTTTGTTGTGGAGATTTTTAGCTGCTGGCATGTCATGGGTGGTAATTAGTTAAGCTATATTTTATGTTCTTGCATTTACACACACATCCATAGATCTCTATGTAGGATAGGGAGCTACTATGTATTATGGTTTAAGCAATTTTTATTTCCAGAAGAATGGGATTTACTATTTTTATATTGGACCCTTATATCTCCCATATTTATAGACGTAAGTTGACTTATTCCAGTACATTGTATCCATTAATGAATGGCCCATTAATCAATTATAGAACGGCCCATTCTATTTTACATCACATGACGTACATATACGTATGCTGACTTGCATCATGTGATTGTACATAGCTATTTACTTACTTGACTATGCACAGTAATAAATAATTCAAACTAAAACATGTACAGAAAAGGTGTTTTGAATTTACAGACAATGGGGGTTCGTCACGAAGACTGACGCTACTAAGTATGACGTCAAGTGAATTGTAACGACATACATGTACATTGTTACTACAAACTACAAACCAAACTCAATTTAATAATAATTGCTGAAGGCTTCAAAATGAAGTTTATGCTTTGTATAAACCATTTTTGAATATGATCTTTTTAGTAGTTATATTTATTTTGTATAAAATGAAATTAATTTTGTTTTTGTTCTTTGTCCAATCCCTCCAATCACTGCTGATTAATAATCAATGTGTTCCAGAGGTGTCGTTAAACAAACACACTTTACCCTCAGAGGAGATCAAATGATTCTTCATTTTGTTTCGGTGTAGGACAGGGCTATTTCACCCTCGGGTACATAATTTGAAGTACCTGACATGAAATTATGTACTCTTGGTTGGAATAGCCTTATCCTACACTAGTACATAAATTAATTCAAGACTTTGTTGAGGATGCTCCTGTCCACTTACGGTTCAGGCACCTCTCACCATGGGCATGGTCCGGAACAGTGTCGAGGCTATACCCACTAGAACATATGAAGGATCCTTTTATTCTATTCTGGACTCCTCAATTAACAAATCCTGGGTCCACCCCTGCCTACACACATAATCCCATTCTCAACTGTCTGGTAATGTGCTTACAAAAGCTTCCTGACCAGTGCTTACGCAGAAACCCAATTATTGCATTTTGCCAAGTATTGACATGGGAGGCAGATGCCGGGGACGTATTGGCATGATGTAACCATATACAGTGCACTCTGTCTAAACCAGCTACTATCTAATCCACAAATCTCTACACCAGATTGATTTTATACTCAGATTGGTCCGTAACACTCACAAAATGTTTGTCTAATCAAGCAATCTGTGAAAAGCAGGACATTTTTTCAGATGAACAATCATTGAAACGTCAGTGTTCATTATATAAACTAAAGATAAAGTCCTTCATTCTTGCCCCCCCCCCCCCCAATCCTTGTATACTTCAGTATTACTATAAATAGATTATTGCCCTGTCCTAGTATGAATCATAAATGTAGAACTAGTTGGTTTAAACAATATTTATTCCATCTTTTGGCGGTAGGATTGGTCGACAGGCTATAGTGCCTATATTAGAACTAGTTGTGTAATATAGCTATATTTTGACAATCTTTGCAATTTATAGTTCTTTTTTATTTCACTTCTGCCCTCTATTAATTACTTGAGATATTTTCTCACAGATTGTACAATACTTTAAATCATTACACTTACATGCAATTTACCAAACACTGCAACATCCTCTAATTTTGCTACTACAAAAAGATTAAAAGATAAAATTTGTTTAATGACACTTCTTGAACACATTTATTTTTAATCATCAGTTGTTGGATGTGAAACGCACAGTTATATCAATGCATAGTCTCAGAAGAAAAGATGATAAAAGTGGGGGAGGGAGTTGGGGGAGGTGCACACATGAGAAACTTTGAAAATGATATGTTAGAAAACCATATTGTGGCCAAAAAATCTTAAAGGTATGGAGCATGACCCCTTGCCTCTATTTCCCCCCACCCCCTCACCCAGCCCCGCACCCCCATTCATGATGCTACTGCTAAGGAAAATTTATTGGACAGTAAGTTTTATCAGAAATTGGAACTATACGCAGTTAACGGAATGTTATATTGAAGGCCAAACTGACCATATAACAGTAAAATATAAATGAACTGCAAATTAAGGAATGGAGGCTGCATTCACTATTAATGCATACACAGTATGTCGGTAGTAATACATTGTCACTTCTCACATTCCGTATTCCTTTTTCATCGGGACATTTTAACTTTTTAAAGTACACGCAGGATACTGATGCTCTTTCTAAAAAAAGTCACTGTAATGATGGGTCAAGATGTAGGATAAATATTTAAATTTCTTGTCTTTGACCATAGTAATTAGTTAATGAATAATGCATCATTAGTTGAGCAGAAAACACGATCATGAATCAGATGTCTGGTTTGATTCAACATGGGACTGAATTTGACAACAAGTATATCTATATAAGCACGCAGCCAGAACTCTGGATCATTGTAAACAGTATAAATTACAAATAACCAAGCTAATAATTCTGTAGGTTTTACAATGAAATATTGTTTAAATGTATATGTTAACAAGACAATTTTTTTATTTACGGAATTCAATATGATTATGACGACACATTTTAATATACAAAAGATAATTTTTTGCAAAATGATAAAATTGAATGGCTGTTGTGACTTCAAAATTGGAAAAAAAATTAACATTTAAAAAATAAGTGCTGTATTTGAGATAATATTAATTAATAGATTGAAATTTGTTGTATTTAGGATTGTAAATTCCTATCGAGTATTTTTGACTACTTCATATAATAAGTTCTTCCTGATCTCATATGACTTACAAACCACAGAAATCAGGTTGGTATTTTTCCACTTTAACGTGTATATATGAATATTTGTTTTGCAGCTATGGATGGAACGAATCAAGTGGTGTTTGTGATCATGGGTTCGTATTTTTCCACTTCACAGTATATACATATGAATATTTCTTTTTCAGCTATGGATGAAACGAATTAAGTGGTGTTTGTGATTGTGGGTTCGTATTTTTCCACTTCACAGTATATATATATGAATATTTGTTTTTCAGCTATGGATGAAACGAATCAAGTGGTGTTTGTGATCGTGGGTTCATGCGGCGCCATCATTGGTCTGGTACTGGGCACGGTTCTGTGCAGCTGGTGCTTCAACCGGAAGAAGAAGGAGGAGGATGAGGAGATCTTCACTAAGAGCTACAGACGAGTTGGTTCGGTTGACGAGGAGCTCGGCGGCACTGATGGACGACAGTATCAGAAAACCTCGTGGGATTCTCGGTCGTCTGCTGGGTCCTCACCGGCCTCTGTCAGGCGAGCAGTCTCTCCTCCGGTGACTTCACGCAAGATGATAAGGTGAGTGGAAACAGTGATGAGAAGATCAAGTTTGTTTGTTTGTATTTATGATTTCCAGATGATGTTGGTTGAGGATGGCTGCCAGTTCATTCCAAACAATAATTTTATTTTGATTTATTTTATTATTTTTTTATTTGTTTCAAAATAGTTTATTGTCCCCAGGAACATGCACGATATCAGTGTTGAGGAGCCCTGATTCATCAACTTACAACGAAAATGTTGCAATTCTATGTTCAACATTAATTATAATATGGTAATCAATTATACATGTCATAATATATGTTTTTAACATTGAAAACACTTTACAAAAACAACACATGCACACACACACACGTGCACATTCACACAATAATGGTCGTAGATGGCTCACATATTATATGACCAACTCATTTACATAACAATCTTTGATGTTAGAGTTAAATCCATTTGGAGGTATGTCGTATCATAAAGAAGAGTTTATTGGTATATGAAAATTATAATATAAACTCAGTCTGGATCAGAATATATCTAAAATAACTCAGTTTGGAAAAAAAACCCATTAAAGTCAACTTAGAAAAAGGAATTACTCACTTAGAAAAAGGGAATTACTCAATTTGGAAAAGGAAGAACGCTGTTTGGAAAAGATTCATGACGCCACAAGAGTACATTGATTAATTAATCATCTGCTATTGTATGTCAAATACATTGAGATTCCAACACATACATGTAAATCACCCACTGCTGCAACAGAGGCTACTCTTTTTCAATTAGCAGCAATGGACTTTTTTATGTGCTTTTTCCCACAGACAGATTTAGCATACCGGTACATATTTTGGTATAGCAGTCATGGAGCAGTGTTTAAGTTGGTCAAAAATACTGAAATGTCTACAGAGGAGTATAGAACCTTCAACCTCATGTAGCTCAATACAATCAGATGCTCTAATTATTAAGCCTGATCCCAATTTGCTGTTGGTAATGAAAGTTACCATGTATTACATTACATAAATACATGTATTGTTGGCTTGTATGCATTACTATGCAAAGATTTCAATCTCAAAGTACTATTTACCTATAGGCCTATATTGCATTTGATTCACACCAAAATGTATTACTAGCATGGTATGTACTTATCATCTCTTTCAGGCATATTTTATTTTAGTCTACAGTCTTCATTGGAGTCAACAGAAAGTTTTGAAAGGTGTTCATTTTTGGAAATCTCTGCTTTAAAATCCATGGAGTTCAGTCGAGAAAGGGGAATTTTACAATCTATGAGAGTTGGTTTCGGGGTATTCCTCTAAGAAAATGATCCCACATTGATTGTCACCTAGTTTTTTAGAATGAAATTTCTAAAACAAAGAACAACATTTGCTAAAATCTCATTAGGAGAAAAGTATGTATCATCAAAAGGATGTTTGTTCGCAGTTTTATAACCCTCTGGTCACATGCCTGAGGGTGACCAAACAAAATCTTTATATTGACATTCTATTTATTTTACACAACTAGACCTATGTGATTTGCTTGCAAATGATTAGACTTCTTTTTTCAGTTTCTCATTCAAAATGTTGAACATCTGCGATGATTACATACATGTAAGATGAAAGAATAAATGATTGTGTGTAAAGGAATGTGATTATTGTGCATCATTGACCGATCTGCGCTATGGACCCATTGTTAGCGTGGCCATTGGTAGATTGCGCAAGCATTGGTAGATTGTGCAAGCATCAATCGATTGTGCAAGTATCAATTGAGTGTGCTGCACCATCAATAGCTTGCACAAGCATTGATGGATCATTCTGTGCTATTGGTAGATCGAGTAAGCATCAATTGATATAACTAAATCATTGATAGATGAGATGGATGATGAGGCAGACATTTGTTCATGAAAGAAATTCCTAATGGCAGTCTTTGAAAATATGCATGTACTTCGGATTATGAAGGTTAAAAGTCTAACATAATTATTTATTTTACAAAATGATTTAAAGGTACATGTAGCTTAGAAGAGCATGTATTGATTAATGATCTAAGTTTGATACATCAACACTCGCTCAATCCCACACCGAAAACTCACCCACACCGAAAATTCACCCACTGTGTACCATAAATACTTGATCATTACCTGAGTCTTGAATAGTACCAAAACCTCAAATAGTACCTTTGGGAATACAGAATCTAAACAAAATAGAACCCTGGATTTTGGCTACAGCAGTATAGTCCAAAGGTTCAGTGATATGACGGTATGCAAAGTTGCGTAACTTTTATAACTGCCATTAGTAAACCAGCATTGTTTTCATATCAAATTTACATGGAAACATGAAAACCAATCATACCAATGTTTTTAGTTTTTTTTCTACCGATGATGCAGCGCGATATACTTATTGATGTTACTGTATGATTGACCAATGCTAGCATGATCTACCGATGTTTATACGATCTGCTGATACCTATGCGAATGATGGATTCATTGATGGCGCAGTGTGATCTATCGATAATACAGATCAATGAATGGCCTATAACAGTATCACTTTATGTAGCAGAACTTCATTATTTGCAGGTTGAAGGGAATGTTTTATGTGATATGTTCAAGATATCAGCAGTTTGACATTATTAGAATACTGCTAAAACCATTCCACAAAAACTTGGCATTAAAAGCTTAGTTGTTAGAACTTGGACTCCTCCAATCATAATATGAACATTGTACATTTTAATCATACATGCCAAAATATGGTGTTATCCAAAATAATCCACGCAATTCATTACTACTTAAGACTTCTTACTTTAAAAGGTTTTGTCAACAAGTTGTGTATATCAAAACTGTTGTTTTACATTCCTTAGCTCTCTATCCTTATATGGTTTGTATAGATATGTCATAATTTTGGATGAACCCTGAAAAGTTAAAATGTGAAATACATTTTTTTATTTTCTGTCATCTTATATAAAGAACAAATTATTGTTGGACTCTTGGTTTGTACATGTTTCAGTGATCTCTATTTTTAGATGTTATTACTATCAGATAAGCTGACAGTTGCATCAGTTCAGAAGTCATTGTTGTGTCACTTATAATCATATAACAACTCCATCATCCTTACAGGTATTTTCAATCATGACTTAAGTCATGGTTGTCTTAGCTGATTGGTGGAGGGTTGGGGTGGGGGTGCAGGGGGTGAGAGCTTGGATGGATCGAATGTCATCACTTATTGCAGGGAATGCGGACTCTGCACGATCTACAACTGGTGATGTCTGCTATCCTGTCTGTTGGAGAGTACACATAAAAGATCCATTGCTGTTATTCGAAGAAGAGTAGCCTATGTGGTGTCAATATAACTGTGCGTTTGACATCCAATAACCATTGATTAATAATCAATATGTTCTAGAGATGTCGTTAAACAAACATCTTTTATCTTTAAGTGTGTGTGGTGTGCGTGTGTATACATTATCTTTTTGATTTATGGTATCTTCCAATGGACATTTCTCTGTGTGTGTTGATGCCAGGCATTGAAATAGATTAAGTCACAATTTCAAGTAATACTATGTTATGAATATTTATGGCCTTTGAAATAAGTTAATTTTAGGAAGAATTCCAGTTTACAGAGGACCCAGTTTAGAGAGTTTTCACTATGTTAATTAATGAATAAATTATACTCTAGTTATTGTCATTAAACAAACTTTATCTTTATCCTTTTCGTCAGAACTTTTCCTTTATTTTGTCCAATACGCTAGTCTATCATTTTACCCATTTGTTTTTTAACCCACGATCTTTACTGGTTAATGTATATCATTTAATCTGTTTGAACTGTACAACAAGAAATGATTAGAAAGTTAAAGTAAACAAGACCATTAAAAAATCAATCTAAACTTATGTTGCTTGTCAAAGGAAAGGAATGTAACAGGTGGGGACCCTGAGTGACAGTCAATGTTGTCCTATCATTTGAGTGTTTCAACACAGAATATCCATCTGTGCACACCGTGTCACTGAATCGCTGTGGGTTTTGTTTTGGGCCTTCAGTCAGCCCAACAAGCCAAGTGCATCCAGTAGGTAATTAACTTCAAAGTGCTGTCACGCAAGCCATGGAAAGAGATTTTACGTAAAAGTGTTCGCTGATCAGCAATTACTGCTTTTGATCAATACGTAGCTTTTGGCGGAAGTTGTTGTAAAACAATGCGACCGTACCAAAGTGTGTGGAACAATAGGTCGTCAGTCTGGTGATCACCCCATTCGTCCGATGCTTGAGGTGTTTTTAATATAGCTGTAGCTGCTATGCGGAATGTTTTTCATGTTTAATCCATATATCAACAGCGGGTGCCCGTCATATTAATTTGTCTCAGGAGATCGTCCACGGGCCAGGGATTCCTGCGGCCAGAAAACAATTGCTCTGGCATCATTCAGCAGACAATATATACTGTCCTATCTGCAGTGATCGATTGCAATGAAACCATGTCACAATGCGCTTCTTGTACCGAGTTGCATGGGCAACACAGATTTAACCAATTCAGCTTAGTTGTCAATGTATTGATCTCTTTAATGGTATAAAAACAGTTTTGCTGCTCGTAAAGAAACATTATCTTCTTATACACTGCTGCCTTAGCACGGATTCCATAAAGTGCCTGGACTTACGCCTTACTTTCTCTTGAATTCGGTGCCATCCGGTAGGCAAGGGCTGACACATCAACACAGTGTCTGTCAGATGCGGCTATACAAGTGCTGTTTACTCTGGCGGTAGCAGAATGGCCACCAGGTTGTATCTTTGTCACTTTATTTCGCTTTTTATTTTCCTTTTGTATTTGGAATTACTTTCCAAGTATAAATGCGTGTTGATCAATATTTGTCTATGCAACCATGATAGGGTGTAAGTTTCAGCTCATTTCCATTAGTGGGACTGTAATGAGTGTTTACATTTCTCCGATTCGATGGATTGTTTCAGGTTGTGGGATATGTATTGAGTTGTGATCATTTTGCAGTGAAATTTGTAGTTGTTGACAATGTTTAGTTGTTTAATCAGAATACTAATCTCTTAACAATTACTTAGTAACTATTATTTGTAGTATAGAATGATTTAGTGTATGGTTATAAGTATTGTTGCTTTTCATGGTGCTAACTAGTAATAGCTATATAGGTGTACATGTATATTATAGATAATTATTCTACTATATTGCAGCATAGAAAACATGGCATCATTTGCCACATTGTTTAAAGGCATACTCTCACAGCCTTATTTAACTAATTTAATATATGTTTGGTTTGTGTCCAGATAATAATATTATCCAACTACTTATTTGTCTTAATATTTTGATAGGAATATGTGCGATGTTAACCTTTTCCTTGAGGAAATCATTTGAGAACTTTATATTCTTATTAAAAATTAGAGGCTTTTGCAGGAGATATCAATGAACTCCTAATTTGTGATATCTGCTACGATATCACTTCCAATAATCTTAATTGGTATACAGACTGTTTTTCAAACTCGTCACCAAGAAAACTGACAGATCTAAACATACATTACATGTAACGTCATAATGCAGGCCATGTTGTTGTAACTGTTATATCATCATGCCTTTGAGCCAAATATTGCAGGTGTTAATTTCCATTTAATTCCTGTTAACAATCATCATAATTAGACAGACTGATAATGAATGATAAAATGAATACTGGTACACCTGTCGTGTTTTGTGATTTCATAATTTATCAGCACTTGTTTATAAATAGAATGTATATAAAAATTCTTGGCTAGCCTCAGATTTGATACTTTTATCAACTCATACTGATAAATTATATCACAAGAAACTTGGGGAGCACAGTATATATATTGACAAGTGGGATGGAAAATATGTTTATGGTAGGATATAGAATACTTGGCAGGACAAATCGAATATGAAAACATTGTATGTTTTTTAGTTAATAGCTTGTTTAAACATTGAGAACCCCTTCTTAAAGATTCTTCAGATTGAAGCCATTTTGTTTGTGAATTAGTCACATCCTACTATTATCTATTTATATATATATTGGTAACTAGTTTTTGTGATAATAATGTTAAATTAAAAATAGTTTTCACAACGCCCATCTGTATGTGAATTTGTGATGTTGAATTAACCATCTGGCTATAGAAAAACCATGCAGTTTTTACAACGCTCATTTATATTTGAATTTGTGAAGTTGAATTAACTATCTGACCAGTTTCCACAAGTGACACCAGTTCTTGTATTTGGGAAGTTGAATTAACCATCTGGCTATAGTAAAACCATGCAGTTTTTATAACGCTCATTTGTACATGAAGTTGAATTAACCATCTGGCTATAGTAAAACCACGCAGTTTCCGCCAGTAACACCAGTTCTTGTATTGTGAAGTTCAATTAACCATCTGGCTATAGTAAAACCATGCAATTTCCACAAGTGGCACCAGTTCTTGTATTGTGAAGTTTCACTCGTTGTCTCATTGAATCTGAAAGATTTGCCTGCAAGCTTTGAATTGTACATGCAGTATATTATTTAGCTAACCTGTGATGTCTTCAGCTGAGATCATTACACGTTTAGAACAATATTCACAGATCAATAGGAGCGAGGAATATTCATCATGTACATGGGATCTGCTAAACATGATATTGACCGTAACGATCAGACCATAATTGTTTTATTGCATGACCTTATACAATGTCTAAATACATTGTCTGTGTTATGAATATTGATGTGTTTCGATTATAGAGAAAAGTGACAATGCAAGCATGTTTTTTTAATAACAGGCCAATTAATTGTTGCATGAATAAATCGATGGGATTACAGTACATGTATTATGGACCATGTAGTCTTCTTATCTCTTTATATGAATTTTTCATAGATTGTACATTGTATACATGTATTTGCTGGGACTGTTTATGTCTTAATGACATCAAGGGTGGTAAATAATTTGAATGATATTAGCCTCCTTCTAGATGTTTCATCGTGATAGCTGTTGATGCATGGTATTGTGGTTTAGTAGAGTGGACAATTCCTTTGACATCAGTCTTATGTTCAATAGGGCAAGGGTTCTGTTACCGAGACAAAATGTTTTGTAACCGGTATTTGCATCTAACATAAATGAATGTAATATGATAGTACAGGATTGGTACCAGTCATATAGTTCCAGAGTGTTTGTGCTATTGGACGTAAGGCAGCACTCAAGGCTTCTTTTAAGGTTACCTCACCCTTGGTCAAACTTTGTCTAGCCTCTATCCATCTTGGGTCACCAGGGTGTCCCTGGCAGCAGCTCAGCTCCCACTGGCATAGCTCTCTGGGTCACGGAGGCATGCAAACCTTACCACATCATGCAATGGATCTTAAAGTCATGTAGCCAGCTACATAAAAATGAATTTGCATATAAACAGAAGTGAAAACACTTGTTTTTGTCTACATAATTGCATACAATTATTATATGGCTAAGAATAACAAAAGAAATGTCAAAAAGTCATTATGTTACGTAAAATACCGCAGTCTACAATGTACAAATCGATCGCCGAAACTGGAAGCTGGATTGTTAATACACAGTCTATAATGGTCACGCTATTTGTCTGGAGATGCAGCGGAGCGGAAACATTTGCCATGTCGTGAGCGATGGTCTTTAAGGTGGGAACTTGCTTCTTAGTTCCAACTTGGAGCGAGATGTGGCTCAGTGCTAGAGTGGACGCCTAATGGGTCGAAGGATCGATCCTCCTCAGTGGACCCATTGGGGTATTTTTTTCGTTCTAATCAGTTCAATTGGCTCCACACATGTTCATTTACTAGTAATCATTATTATGATGCTATACAGAAAAAAGCTTCTAGGCCATACATGTAGTTCAAGGTGCACTGACAATCGAATAAGGATTTAATGAACTACAATTCTGACTGGTAGTGATATATATGTGACAATGATTACTTGTCACTTATGACCTTATCTTAATTAGGAGATGAAATTCATATACTTTTACTTTTATTTATTTAGCTATATAGTTATACAAGGTAGATTTGAGGCTGAAACATTAATTTACAGGGTACATTAAAAAAATACAAGTGTAATTTTCTTCCGAAATGACGGTAACTACAGTGTACACCAATTATTCTTTAAATCTTTTAAATGCCATGTACCACCCAATTTTCCTGCAAGAATATTAAATGCAAGTTCTAATCTCTTTATATGTTAACTACCTGGGTGGGTTGATACATTAATTATATGAGTTAGTTTTACTGAAAAATGTTAACGTTGTCATCGATGGCAATTGATTTATAAGGTAATCTTTAAAAGTAGCATATCATGTTCTGCCCATAACCACTTTCCACAGAATATATTGTCGCGTGAGAGCCAAAAGGATGTAAGCGAATCAGAATTTATTTTTAAAGAAAACGTGATAATGAAGGAAACCTGATTTACTTCATCAATAATAGCAAAGACGTTTAATTTGTTTTAATGGCAATGACTAGTGAACAAATTTATTATTTCTTTGCATATATTGGCGATATTAACAGCATATTAGGTGTTTTAGGTTATTTTTGTAAATAGACTCAATACGACTTTCGTCTGATACACTGACGTAAGAAGATCATTTCTCATTGTGGTTATGATTGCATGTTGGTCATATCTGCCACATACAACCAGTCGTGTAATTGACAGCAAGGAAATTGGAGGAAAGTCGTATGTGGCAATTACATCTATTTTACGTGTGTGAACGACCTTATGATTTGTAATTTCATGTCTGTGAAATCCTTCTCTGTAATCAATAGGTACATAATAATAGTATTAGTGGCACAGTTAAGATTTTTTGTGACATTATTGTGTGGTCATTTACAGCCAGTTAGAAATAATATATTTGGAACAGATGTGGTGGAATCATTTAGGTTCCACCCACCACTGGTTTTAAAGTTTCTTAGGGAAACAAAATGTTTTGGTTGTTGTACATATGCCAATGAACATATGTATTCGAGGATTACTGAATAACTGTTTGTGGCTATTGAATAGAACATAAAGTCGAACATAAAGTCGGTTAACAAAATTTTCCGCTGCATCCAAGCATTGATTTAACATAATATTTTTTATGAGTAACTGACAAAGATATCGATTTCCATACAAGTCCGGGAAAAAAACAATCGACACCAATCAAAAGCTACATGTACACAGCCTCAATGTCACATCTGAGATATTCTCAAAAATCTTGGCCTTGTTACCAGTTTCCAGGTATTCATTTTATATTTTGAGAAAACACGTGGAAATTTAGCAAGGGATAAAAATAAATGTGATGCTAGGTACTCGAGGTTTGCATGCTCGAGATAACTACTTAGTTTAGTTATAATTATTACATACATTTAGGAAAAATGCTAGTACATGTACTGGCATTGGACTAGATATCTCAGGTATTCGAGATTACAGAATTTGAGATAACGAAGTTTGACTGTACTACACATGCCCGGTAAAGATCATTTATCTTACAACTCATATTTTCCATATGGGTTGGGTTGGGTCATTGCGACAACCTCTGACTTTGTCAGAGAGTTCTGTCCATGACATATGTATCTAACTCAATATATACGTTTGGAAATCAAGCACTCGCTAAAATTACTGATCTCTCAATTTGGTGTAGTATACTCTTGATATACACAAGTTATAATACATGTACAGTGCACCAAGGTTGTCTAATGTCTTGTCTAATCCAGAATTTTATCTCAACCGGATTGATTTACTGGCAGGTAATTGTAAAACATTAATTTGTTTTTACATTATCGCAGATAAATATGTTTACGATTAAGCTAAGCACGCTAATCCTCATGGGAACACTGTGATCAGTCTATATAATGATGTTTGATTTATGGCGGGACCACGCATCTGCTTTCTGTATGTCATGAATATTATTTATTTCTAATTACAATAATGGTTCGCTTTAAAACAAAATGTCAAAGATATTTCTGAAAATGGATGAATTATCAGGGGAATTTATTGCTGCATTAATTAAATATAAATTGTGATTTTTGCTGATTAGTCTGGGTGAAAACAAAAGTGTATTAAAAAGCAATTTACAAAGATCTCATTGGTTTGTAAAATGAGAAGAATGGTTTAAAATCACATTGCTCGCTGTTTGTAAATCTGTTTTCACATGTTATTATCATGTATGTGTATATATTAGAACAATACAATGAGTTATAAATGAAACACATACCTTAACATGTGCAAACAATATCAAATAGGCTAATACACATATACATGTACGTATAGATATATACTGTAAATGTAGAAAGTTTCGCGTGCAACACAGTACTGCGAAAACTGCGATGAACTAATCATCACAATACTTTCTATACGCATTTTTTACCATTGTTGACCACTCGCAATGCGTAATAGTTATACCCACAGTTTACGAGGTGTATCGGTGAATATCCTACAGTTTTGGTCGTGGGGCCATAACTGTAGGATATTCACCAATTACACAGAGTAGCTGTGGGTATAACTGACTTATATGCCAACTTTCGGCTGAGTTATGAAAATACTTTGTTATTATTCGCAACGAGGCCTGAAGTTGGGTATAATTTCATGATGCAATACATAGTAGATATACAGTATTTGCTCAAATTAATCTAGCATCGAAGATGTTGATGGAGGAAGACTATAAGTTGTAGCACTGAAGTCGAGTGATAAAAGAGCAAACAGATTTTACATAGAAGTTCATGTACATGTAACCCGAGAGATGCTTCTACAACGAATTTAACTTAGCAACATGTTTACCACTCTGTATTAAAAATATCTATCCTGCCTTATATTCAATAGGACGAGCGTTCTGCTACTGAAACAAAACGTTTTGTCACCGGTGTTTGCATCTAACATTAAATGAATGTGATACGAAAGTACACGATCGGTACCAGTCACATAGTTCCAGAGCGCTCACCCTATTGAAAGTAAGGCTGATAAGCAAACCAGAGGCGTGTTCAGAGAATAGATATTTCACGAAATCTCGCATGTATTTTAACTGGTACCAATCGTGTTCTATCATATCACATTCATTTAGTATTTTGTACAAAAACCAGTCTAGCGTGTACTCGCGATATATTTGTTCTCTGAACACGCCTCAGAAGAACTCTGCCCGACTCACGAATAAAGTGTCCTGCATACTCTGCTGTCCAGTTATGACTAATAATTATGAGTCTCATGTTGGCATAGTATAAAATGTCCATCGCTGCTCAAATAACATAGCTAATCTTCGCCCGTTTCGCGCCAAAATGGTGATTGACTATTTTTAAATAACCATCTGGACTCACATAATTATTATGAATATACTGTTTGAACATTTTAATAATAATCTCCCTATATTGTTAACGCTTTGGCGTGTGTTTGGTGTTATACGTCTTAAATAAGAACCAGTGGCTATTGGCACATTATACATTTCACAAAACCAATATTAACTAAATATCACTGATGCAACTCATAATCATAGTAATGTTAATGCCACTCTAAATGCTGGCAGGTAGTAAGACATCACTATTTTATAGGAGCAACGGATATTTTATGTTTTAAACAGGAAGGATACACATATAGACAAACCACGGTCTTAAAATTGTTATACCATGCAGTTGTGGATCACTGGTCTGTTTAAGTGTTAATACTTCCATTGAGCCTAAGTTCGGAGCTCTCACTCTGGGTTGGAGTAAATACACAGATTAAAACTTATATGCCTCGATTGGGATTCGAACTAAGTACCTACCAGCCTGAACCCCGATGCATTAATATGCTGATACGTTTTTTAACTTAAGGCAAATAAAAAACTTGAACATCTACACTCCCGAGGCGGATAGTTCAAGACCCTGGTATTGGATGGGTGGTAAGACTTGAACTAATATCAACACTTTCCAACAGGACTATTGTAGTCAAAATGTTCACTTCACGTCCATTGTTAAGAAGGGCGTGTAAAGCATTGTAGAGGGACACGAGGTGAAGACACACCATATCTCTTGTACGTCTGTCTACGTGTGCGATCTTGTTGCCGATGAGACAATACGAGGCGTGTCGTCTTTCCGAGCATGAGTTAAATCCGTATATCAGGCAGCGTATTTACAGCACGGAGCGACTGATAGACTGAAATTCCATGCACTTTATATTGTTCAACGAATACCTTGACGCTCGCTCAGCGGGGAGGGTTTCTTTTTCGATTAGGGTGGAACTCGCGAGGCCCGATATGGGCAGGTCATTTGTAAGCGGGGGGTGTTGGGCATGGGCGCCATTTGGTTGGGGACAGGGGGACACACTTTTTGGAGTGGGTAGGACCAACGTGCAAATGTCCCCCACCTCATTTTTTAGTATAAATAAAACATTACGACGCAGTAATGTATGGTATACATACATGCGACCAGAATGCACTATTTTAAGACATCTGTTATGGGTGAAAGGTGGTTGCTCAACAAACATAATTATTTGTCACAAACGGTCCCCCCCGCCCCCACCCCACTTTTCTTCAGAAAATAACGCCCATGGTGCTGGGGAGGGAAAGGGAGAGTCAATGGTGTTTGAGGGTTTATTTCCAGTATAACAAATAAATCACGGAAAAACAGTTATTACAAGCTTGGTCATATATATATATACCACATACTATTTTAAATAAATATATGGTTAAAATAAAGAAAGATATATGTACATGCGCCATTTGCGATTTGCGGAAATTGTGTATATAATTATTATGGAATGTGTGGGTTGTACGAACCACTTCGCATTCCGCAATATGTTAGGTACGGGCCTTGTCGTTCAATGTAAAACACCTCACACGGCTCAATTCTCTGATATTATGGTCAACAACCAGCCACACATCACTCCTTAGTCGTTACCGATCAAAGCACTCGACATTCACACTGATTATCCGATCAATGTCACACATTGCTGTACATACCTATTCACACATACAAACACTCATCAATCATCCCGCGCTCAGAAAGGAGGGATAAATCGAACTAATTAAAACGTATACTTACATTGTGCCGACGTGGATTATCGTAATTTGCAGTCACTTTTTTTAATGCAAATCGACAACAATCGACATCAGTGAACTTTTGATAGCTATTAAATGGATTTGATCACTTTGTAGTCTCGTTTGAACAATCTATAACGACATCATTAACGAAATGTGACCGTGTATCCGGCCTGCCTCGTGCCCAAGAAAGGAGAGACTTCTCGAAATGTGATTCTGAACGAACAGTTAGACCTTTATGACTAACTTACGCGTCAATTATTAAGCATCAAACACGTCTGTCCAGGTGTCTTGAATGTCTGTCCAACACAGAAGTTAGTGTTAGTATGAGAGAGAGAGAGAGAGAGAGAGCGAGAGAGAGAGAGAGAGAGAGAGAGAGAGAGAGAGAGAGAGAGAGAGAGCCCA
>JAUTCZ010083017.1:0-16431 GCA_032273805.1 Melanodrymia brightae
GCCACGAATGGGATTCGAACCCAGTACCTACCAGCCTGAAGTCCGTAGCGTTAACCACTGCACCACGGAGGCCGGTATAAAGCAGTAAGAAGCATTAAGGTTTTTATATGTACAACCTCTAAACGTAACACGCCTGGTGATTTGGTTTTGTTTTGCAATGCTTCCTTCATTTGTTCATTTGATCAGTGTGCACAATCACGTGTAACAAAAGACAATGCATTCATCTCCTTCTCTCTCACTGGAGACAGTCTGCTGCCAAGTACTGCAATGCTGAATAACCTCATGTATACATATCATTGTCTTCTCCATCTAATCTGATTGTCCAACTATCTCATCCATACACTGTCCTAAAATTCCTCCGCTAAATCGTATCTCCTTGAACACCATAACATTGTTGACTGTGTTAAGAAATTGAGTTTATTGTTATATGCGTGTTACTGTATGCAAATGCAGGCATTAAGCTTATAGTAAATGCATAATGGAGCATAATGTAACTATAAAACAAGTTTTCTTTGAGGTTTCCGAAACTGTAACCTCATTATCACCAAATATTATCGGATTGTGCACATATTCAGAGGAAAATATATAAATAGATTATACATGTACTTAGAAGAGATTTAGTATTTGGGTAAAAAACAACAAAAAACACTGCCTTATTCCATTATATTAACTTTACCCATCAGGGTTAAAGATAAAAGAAACCATTGAAAGTATAACATCTGTTTTATACCTAGATATTTGCACATAAATTCAAAACGACGCATATCCCTATACACAGCTGTAAGATAAAAGGAATGACTTCAGATTTCCAATAGTCAATTTCCCTTTTATGTCAAGCAACATTTCATCTGCTCCAGCAGATGGTGTCTACATGTCACAACTTTACTGGTCAAAAGTCATATTCATGGACTGGAGAAATTAGATGAAAAGTGTTATAGCAAACATTCCGGTACACTTCAAGTTATATCTCAATGCTTTAATTATATATAAATATCTTGTGATGTCATAATTTATGAATACGAGTTGATAAAAGTATAATATCCGAGGCCTTTATCAACGTGTAATGATAAATTATGATATCTCAATATGAACCACATTTGACTGGAATAACTATTGTTCACACCCACTATCACGATACATAATGTCCATCAGTTAATATAAAATGATCTTTCAATGATTTATTATTAACTTTTATACTATTTACCACAGATATATTGAAATAAAAACCATAGGTTATTTTATTAGGCATTTAAAAATAGTTAATGCTTTAACTATTAGAAATGGCGTGGAAATTTCCTTTTTTATCTTTGGGTATCGGGGCGGAAATTAATGTCTGTACTCTGTGAAAAGACATTACGAGTTCTAGAAGGATCTTTTGATGGGATATTATCACCTTTATCCCAGCGAGCTGAGAATCAAAGACCATGAATTAGACGCAGGTACCAAATCTGAGCAAATTACGGCTTACTTTTATCTTTAATGTCCTTTGGAGTCGCCGCCTATAACATGAAGTTTTGCTTGATTAAGTCAATCAAAAGAAAACATATCTTTTGTCACAGAAAAGAGGGTATTATTTTATTTACGCCTCTCTCAATCTTGCCAAAAGAGATGTAATTTTCAGTGATCAAAGGAAGGCAGTATTTGACTTGTTGGGTTTTTATTGGGTGTGAAGCGAGTAACGAGCGCAGCACCTGAGATGACCCGTGAAACTGGCTGGATGTCCGACCATTCAAGACGGTCTCCTACCCACTTCGCAGTTCTCCATCATCGAACTTCTTATCCTGCTTCTGTATCCTTCTTTTCTCTTTTCTTCATCCGTTCCATTTTTCTCTTCGTTTTGTATTCGACTATTTATTTATCTCATCGATATCTACTTTATTGCCGTTTCACATATATCTTTATAAAGTGTATTTGCAAATAAAAGTTGTAAGTGTTTATAATTAAAGGGGTTGACCTGGGTTTTTGGTATTTTACAAAACATTATTGCAAAGTCCAAGGATCATATAGACGTATTGGATATACACATATAAAAATTTACAGAGAGAAAAGTTTTAGTAAATTGTACACACATTCTATATCGAATAAGTATAACCTAATAGTCACATGTGCCAAATGTGATGCTTTTATCACTCGTGATTTAAGCTGCCTCGTGCCTTTTTTTTTTCAAAAGGAAATTCTGACTAGGGCATTTTATACCCACCCTGACAACTCCATGCATTTATAACGGAAAAGGGGTCACGCGACTAGGAAAGGGGTGATACTTATTACATACATTGTATTTACAACACGAATCTTCTGCTCTCAATTTCCACAAACTACATATTATATGTTACACATTTCAATTCACACGTAGTACTATGATTCATGCATTGCGAAAAGATCATTTGCATATAATATAATAGAAAATGTATAGTGTGTGCGGTCTAGATCTATTTCCTAACGTGTTTTGTCAAGTAAGCGGTTAATAAGTCATTAATAACCGTATTTTAACATTTGTCATAATAGCACTAACTCCTAGAATGAGACCAGTGGAGTATTTACACGAGGTTAAGCGAGGGCAGGCTGCGCTACAAACACCAATACAAGAACAACTGTTTGTATTTTATTGCAACCTTTGAGGCAGGCTTATTGCAAATCATATAAATATATATCTATCAATTGGAGAATACTAAATACACTTGTTGTACAAAAGGGAAATTGCTCCAATGGTTTTGCAACATTTATTACCAATAACATTGAACAAACAACAACGATACCTATATTATATGCAGTTTTGTATCTTGAGCTGAAGTAATTCGATCAGTTCTGGCGGAGCAAACAACAATAGCGTGTTTGTATATATAAACCGTTACTTAACTTATAAATATTAATAAGTTGGTCTATTGGGAAAGATAAATTATATTTGTAATGCCTGGTTGAAGAAATAGCGTATTATTCTGACACTAACTGACAATTGCAATGTTTTTAATGACAATATCTATTTGTGGAATAACATGTATTGTAAGTAGTAACACTGGACTGTATATATTGACCTATCCCCCCATTTGATTGAATTCGACTTGGTGCAGGGAGGCTATATATATATTATAGCCATGTTTGTGTATATATATTATAATTATTATTTTCCATCCATTCGTCCATTTAACCAAGCAATACTCGTACAGTTTTAAAATAGATACTAGTAGTGTTATTAATATGATTACATACAAATGGGATTCCAATGTGTGAAGTAAAACAAAACAAGACGAGCCATGTTATTATTTTGTTATACATATGCATACGAAGTAGGTTTATACGGTTGTTTACTGCTCGTGTTAGATTATCGTTTGACATAAACACTGGTAAGTGAGCAATTAAAAGCAACAACGATGCGGAGATGGCAAAATTCCTCTTTTATGCACAGCCATTTTGTCAACATTGTCGTTTCGGCCATTTCCGCCCTGCACGTCGGTCACTCACACGATACATAAATATTGACACGCAGATATGCAAATAATGTACATGAAATTATAAAACACAAACAAACAATACACCCCCTTCCCTGTGTTTGTTTTTAATCAAAGTGAAATATAGCTATTAAATGTTTTTGGTTTATTTTTCTACGTTACTTTAGACGTGTCATATTTCATAGATCGTTCATTCTCCATTAGTAGGTCTTATAATAATATTAAATAATTCCTTCTTCGGCATAGTTTTTAAGAAAATGGTTTGCGATATTTAACTAAATTTCTATTGTACCAACCATTTGTAATAATTATCTCTTTATTATGTTTTAAATTTATTTTCGTTGAATCATTATTTGTGTATTAAATACAATCATGTTCCCAAAACTGCCTTTGTTCTTTTTAATTTGAATAAAATAACCACCTGAAAATGGCCCGTTTCCAATTTGATTAAGTAGGCCTAAAGCCTTATGATAGTGATTATTGTCCAAACAGACATTAGTGCAATATCTTTAAAATTTTCATACTAAAGCATATTTTAATACTTTTTCCTGCCTATCAAAATAATCTTTATCTTTAAATACTAGTAGCCTAATATAGTTTCAAGCCAGAAACAAACGTATTAGCTAGTCTATTTTTTTTACGTATTAATATTGCAAATATTCCCCACCCCCACCCAAAAAAAGAGAAAAATATAGGGGGAAAGAGGATATCTTTGTCTGCTACCAGTTTTCTAAACTTTGGGATAAAATCTATTTTGCATTATTCAACACGTTATAAAATAGTTTCATCCATTATTATATATTGATGTATTAAATTTTAATATATCTAGAACATGTTCAATATAACTGAACCAAACACGTGATATTGAAATCACATTTAGCGGTATCACATCCACAATAACATACCGCTAAATTGAAAATAAACTATCTTTATCTCCTAAATGTAATGGAAATAATATATTTTAAATTATAATTATTGTCAATTGGGACGTATATCAGAATAGTGAATATATGTGCCATTGTTAAGACGGGATGTGTGGTATATTAAACATTGACTTAACTATATACGTGAATAATAAAAACAAAATTGAACTTCCGTTATCGATCTATATAGCCCACTTTTATTAATTATTTCCGGTAACAAAATACACTTATTTTCCACTACTATCGTTTCCAACATAAAACAATTTAGTATTTCTGTCTCCCGACTACAATGCACGACCAATCACATATTAAACGTGCAACATTCGTTTTAATCCCGATATCCAGGGGTTCACGCCCACGACTCGTTCCAACGCATACGCAGCAAACATCCTATTGAAAAAAACTGATAGTATATTCCACACAGTTGTCATCATAAACGGAAGCCATAAAACGGAACAAATTGTTATGATCTTTCATGCCCTGCTCCAACCAAGCCGAGCTCCCCCGTGAGCGCTTAAAAAACTAAAAGATATAATGCCGACATATATGGTAAGGTGCTAAACAGTGTATGCGTTTAAAAAAATATAACAACCGGATTCTCCCGCTGTGAAACGCCTTTTAAATGGTGTAATGCTATTAATCCAGTATCCGAACCGACTTGACCTCTTGTTTCTGCCATACAAGACGTGCTCTCATCTCAGCATTACAAACTTCTACAAACCTGCCACGAGTCTTTAGTATTTAACTCAACAGACAACAATACAAAACATATGACAATAAACATTTATATCTAATTTTTACACAAATGTACAACAACAACAACATAACTATATTCAAATAAGGTCTACGTAGAGACAAGAAACAGCAAGGAGAACTGACAGAATCCCTCATCTATGACATTAAAATTTTCATATATTTCTCGATTGTAAAAAGGATTACAAAATAAATTATGGATCCATAAATAGTTGTTATTGAATTGTTGATTAATTTGCTCACATCAAGTTAATATTTGTTTAAGATTCCACATGTAAATGCGTGATTTGTTTCAATTAATATCCTAAACATAAAAACAGATTTTGTTTCCATCCTAACATATAAATGAAGATGGAAACATACTTCAGAATTTGTAGTGTACGCGCGGGGTTCGGGGTAGGTAATCGTAATGGGAGAGGGGGTGCAGGGGATTGAACCGTTGGTAGATTTGGTAATATTAAAAAGTTTCTCCTATGCATTAAAGAATAATTAATATAATTGTGTTGTGTTTATAAACTGCATAGGATGCACTGAAATAACTGGCATTACTTTTAACAATATAAGTAGTTTAAAACATCAGAAGTGATCGAGTCTTACCAGACACAAGCACATACCAGCACCACATGAATTGTTTACATTTGTTCCACATGACAGTCTCTTAAACTTACTGTTTTAAAAATAAATAAATACTAGTATTAAAACTTTGGTCATTTAAATTTTTACTATACGAGTTTGTAAATACATGTACATTTTGTAGTTTGTTCCGAAATACAAAGATGTAATTGTAAAAGTATGTTGTATCGGCATTACAATATTGTTATAGTTATAGTATATAATAATTTAAATAATTTAACATCCATTATCAATGCAAAATGCAAACACAATGCAAAATACAAACACTATTGTGGCAATAATTTTAATGTCCTTTATATCAACTCAAGTTTCAAGCATAAATATTTTGTCTGTCACTTCTTATGAAGTCCAGATAGTTTTGATGAAACGTTTAATAATTAGAAAGTGGTTGGATATGACCAAAGAACATTGTAGAAAATGTTTTATTATAACCTATAATTATATCAGTCTTTTTTTATAATTATCATTATAGTGATTTGTTGAAATTATATTGGAAATTCATGAACAGTATAACTTCAATGTACAGTATGCTATTGTTCTATATGGACATCAGTGTAACATATATATTTGTAAATAAAATAAACTTTTGCACTAGTTCGTGACGGAATTAGACTGATCCCTCACGCCCCCAGCTGTGAAAACATTATAAAGGAGACTGGGATTGATCAGCATACATGTGTGGCCAGTTTCTCATGCATGTCCTAAAGTAGCTATCATCCGAGGGCGTAAAAATTGGCTTTTTGTGACTTTCTTAATGATCGGGCCGGCGTGACGGTAAACATATAGGTTTTGTTACTGTACCTCGATAGAACACCTGGGCACGGCTTATACAGATCGATCTACGTCTATAGAAGCAACAAAAGGCACAAACATAAAAAGAAATTGTCGTGAGAAAGTTGGTCAAACGTGAATCAAAACCATACAACACTATTTGAAATGATTCTTCTCAAATGTGGAGTAATCAGGATGGTCCCGTTTGGCATCTTTTAATAAGTAATGTAATTGCTTTGTATAAAATTCATAACAAAAAGTAAAAATACAAATACTCTAGTATTTATTATGTAACTGACCAAATATTATATACTAATTTAAACAGCTGTTTAATTGTAAAAACAATATCGGAACTATCAATGTTAAAAACTTGTGTAAATATATTGCTATTATGATTTTATTTCGACATGCAGCAGACAACGATTCAAATAATTATAAACAAAACATTGACATAGCCATATGCGTATCTCTGCACAAAACAGAGTCGATGCTCAAATTAGAGACCTGATGGCATGTACTCATGAATCACTACCAAAGCTGTGATGATACCAGATATTTGCAAAAGGTTAGCGTATCCTTCACCGGTGGCACCTGTCGTAAGCACAGCAATAAAACATGTTGTCCGCTGTCTTCATCGAAACGAAAAAAATCATAAAATAGGTCAAAGTAAGGTATTGCATCGGTCCATCATCTGTGCCAATGATGCGTCATATTGTGAAATAACACCCGAATATCAAATCCTTAAACAGAGACAACATTACAAACTTGTGAAAACGAGTGATACAAAGAAATACTAGTAGAGCAAAGAATGAGATTTATTGAAAAATAAGGGACCGTTCATAAAATGTCAATGTGAATAACAAACCAAACACTATTCGGAAGGACGGAAAGGGATGAAAGGCTTATATTCGTTCTTTTTAGGTATACCTCCAGTAACCAATAAATCGTGCTTGAGACAGCTGTGAAATTGTTATCATTATTTTAAAGTAGTACATGTAGTATTATGTTTGTATCAATTGCACCAATACATCATGTTTCATGACCAGACACCCATGGCACGGTGCCGGCTTTTGTGAAAACGTTAAACCCAATTCCTTGACATCTAAATTGTACGGCCATGCAAGTTCCTTGAGTCTGTATACAAATGGGAAAAAAATGTAGCAGAAGACCAATAATTAAACTGCATGTTGTGCCCTTTAAAAGTTAGTACGCAGTAAAGTGTTGACGTAGTTAGGATACTGAGCACCAATAAGCTGCACATAGTGTAATAAAACCTGCTTGTATGCACCTCGTGCAGGTTTAATACTACAAAGTTGCACAACCGTGTTCATATAAAACTTATTTTTCGAACCAGGTTTGTTTTTTGGGGCTTTCCTGCTTTATTTACGTATTTTACATTTTGATCGTTTATATTTTAAGCCGAAATATTATACATGTATATAATAAGTTATCTTGAGACATATTTTTGGAAGCCACGATGGATAATTTATCAGTTCAGTTGTATGAGGCCAACATGTCAATATGCAATTAGTACTAAATATAGGACCATGATAAATGATGACACTAACGAACAAATATTCTATTATGAACACAAATACATTAAACAAACACAACGATTTGAAGAATAAAACAATGTTTGATTAAAATTGTAACTATAACTAGCTGTAGGCCTACTATCTATCAAGACTTAGTACATACTTATTTGCAAAGTCATCGCCTGAGCCGACTTTCATTTCTTTGTCTTATTTCCTCTTTCATTCACATTTTATTTTCTATGCATTTGCATTTACTTCGTTTTATATGTTCTTCTTTTCGTTCCTTGTTTTATATGTTTATATCCTTGATAATAATAATAGTAGCCGCCTATTTTGTTATTTGTATGTGATTAGGTGAGGGCTTTGTAAGTTCACAACTTGCATGGGCCCAATCTGTGTGTGTGTGTGTGTGTGTGTGTGTGTGTGTGTATTATATGCAATAAAATAATTCTGTGAAACGTGCTTATTCTGCTGACCAGATCAGCTCATTCGGTAACACATTATAAAATAGTAGTAACATGTAGTACAGTGCTTTAAATTAGCTTTAAAACTTGCCAAAACTAGGCATGTTTATTTTGTTTATTTCCAAATCGATTACAGGTTTACAACCCATAAACACATTTATCTTTATTGTTAGAGTAAACCATATTGCATACGCGAAATGACCCAAAGCTTAAATTAGAAATAGAATCCATTTAAAATCCATTTATTAGAAAGCCTGAAGACTTTTGTATACGACTAGAATAACTGAAAGGGATCAAACTAATAGGGTGAAAGAAGGTGTTGAACTGTAGAAATAAAGCTAACAGGGTGAAAGTAGGTATTGAACTGTAGAGATGAAACTAACAGGGTGAAAGTAGGTGTTGAACTGTAGAGATAAAACTAACAGGGTGAAAGTAGGTGTTGAACTGTAGAGATGAAACTAACAGGGTGAAAGTAGGTGTTGAACTGTAGAGGTAAAAGGGGAGTGGTTGAGGGAACAGTAAAACGTTCATTGCTGTTTCGGCGCGGCAGTAGCTGCTATGGAAAACCCGAATCAAATAAAAGCCTCGTAAACACATCGGGATGAGTTTCCCTTATTTCGTCTCAGCACACCGGTAAATAAGACACGATTGGAATATAAATATCTCAGAGAGCATCCTAAATTAATCATGCGAGCATCACCTGTATTATTAAATTATCAAACTGTCACGCGCGAGTCATATATAATAGTTGTTAGGCAATTTATCTGCTATATTTTCATTTTTAATGTACGAATGAAAATGAGAAAACAATTATTGCTTCCAGTGTCTTATTTGGGCATATCAACTGTTTGATGTCAAACGGATGCTGATTTTGACACGTGGTCCCTCTAATGCCGAATAATAATACTATATTTTTTAGCAGCATCATGGATTCTTTTGCGCTTCTCAGTGAGTGATGACGTAGGTACTTCATCATGTAGGTTTGAAACTTTCACCTTAGCTAGTCCGCATGTGGCATACGGAAGTATATATCACAGTAGTATAGAAACGTTTGATTTGGGTATAGCCCACGTGTGGCATACGGAAGTATATACCACAGTAGGTTTGAAACGTTTGATCTGGCTATAGCCCGCGTGTGGCATACGGAAGTATGTAATACTAGGTTTGAAACGTTTGATCTGGCTATATCCCTCGTGTGGCATACGGGAGTATAATTTATCACAGTAGATTTTAAACGTTTGATCTCCATTCGGAAGTTTATATCACAGTAGATTTGATACGTTTGGTTTGTCTAACGTGCGAGGATCATACGAAAGTGTTTAAAAACCACATCGAAAAATTCAAAAAATGTTTGTCTATTATGGCATTTTCATTTGCGTTTGTGGTTTACGTATCCATGCATACATGCTACAACCTATGCAAATCTAATTAAAACTTGAGGAAACGTGAAAATATGAAATGGTAATGAAACGAACGCAGTTACATAGCTAACAGAACTGTAATGGCTTACAGAAGATAATCTTTATTATTTTTGTAGATGTTAAAAACATAAACTGTTATATTTTATGCTTTTCGCGTAGGTGTTGAACGTGTCCAGGATAAATAAACACTACTGGGAGTGAACAGACCTACCGCAGTACTTATCGCTTCAAAGCTCACGTGGAATCACTTTAACAAAGCTGTGATGACATACATTCAGAAATCATTGTTAAAACTATAACGATACCAAGTCTTCGCAAAGGAAATGCTTATCGTGTCCATGTTTACGTGTATAGTCAGTCATTTTGAAAGTGAGGTTGTTTGATATTCTACAGACAGAAAACGTGGTTATCTCGAATTTTGTATAATCTTTAATATGGTTGATACATTGGTTGTTTAAATAAACTGACTACTGATAGTTTACGCCAGTGATATAGGCGTATCGGTTATCGGTTAACTTAAGGGGACTGATGAAATTTTCCATGAAAATTGTCCCCAGAAAATTAAGTTTTTGTTCTGGAATATGACCAAATATAATGCCTAGTTTTAAAACGAGTGCCACCGTACTTGCGCAGGTAATGCTATTTGTAGATTATTTCTGGTGTACCTTTGCCTAAATTCCAAGTAGACAAAAGTCCAAGAACCATAGTATGCTACTACAAACGCATTAGATATACATATATTGATATTGTAAACTATAAGATGTACCTACTACGTTTATCTTGATTTTAATATTAAAAGATCCTCCATGAGCCAAAACTATCCTACAAATAACATTCGTCTTAAAACTAGCCATTGTGTCTTTAATGTTTTGTCTGTATGTCTTTTCCCAAAAAAAAGCAAAAATATCCAGTTGTTAGTTACACCGAAAAATGTAATATTGCATTTTACCCTGAAAGCTAATCTAGATGTCTTAACGGTGGGATGTTGAAGGATGGTGGTTATCCCGAAGTACCAATATCTCGAACTACTCACATAACGAACGTATTGCCTAGGACCCTCAAACTTCGAAATAACTAAGTTTGACTATAATATGAATCTTCGTAACATATAATATACGCTGTAGGGAATACATAGTTTGTCAAGTGTGTTCATTTATATGCCAAAATAATTATGTTATGCATTGCTTTAAAAGTGATAGCTCTACAGCAACGATTGTTCTATGTAGTCTAATGCTCCTGGAAGTGCACATTTATAGCACAGTTCAACTATATGTAAATATTCAACACCTGATAAGAGCGCCATTTACATTTAACATAAAGATAATAGCCAGTAAAGAAATCTTTAGTTGTTGAATTCTAAATAAAGAGGGTAGTTAGAAACAGAACACTTTCTTTGTCTTGACTTAAAAGAGTGAAAAAGACTATGAATAAACAAAACCATTACAGATAGTGCACATGCATTCATCGGTTGCTATGGGTACATGTATTAAAACATCAACGAAGCAATTCATTGAGCTAGTATTCCGTGCAAAAAAACATAGGTTTAAAACAGAATCTACGTATCTGCATGTCACAATATTCAGCAATAAAGATGCGATCGCTAAAGAAATACATTAAAATGTCTATGGTATTCAAACCTAAAACTTTTGTAAGAACATCAAACTGAAACACAATTGTTTGACTTTGAATAATAATTAATCAAGCACAGTGTTGCTAATTATTTTAAGAAAAACAACAAATGAAACGACCATGTATTAAACGATGAAAAACAATTTCAATCCATTATGCAAGACAACAATAAATATAACTAGTTTAGATAGTTTTAACTGCGTTATGCAAAACGACAATAAATTTTAAACTGTTTTAACTTTCGTTTAATGGGATCTTTTAGTCCATATAAAGCTAATTTCAAATGTCTTTTAAAACTTATCGACGACAGCTGCAGTAGTAGAACTAATTTAAATTTTGACATCGCTGAGTTCATAAAAGCTCACTACTACAAAACCTTCCAATTCTGACAAAGCCGCTATTTAGTGCCAGTCAAATAAAAGATGAGCGCAAAGTGAAAGGTGTAAAATGCACTGGTCACAGCTGGAGATGCGCCTGTTCAAAGATAAAGCAAACCTGCCGACCACATGAAATCCGTGAAGGCGTGCATGAATACTCGTAGCTGATGAAGGCGCGAGGATGCCGCGTGCACGAGATTATAGAAATGGCCTTAACATGGAGCATTCTCAGATTTTGCATTCAGATTTTTAATATATTTATTATGAACTATTTCAACGAATACAAGGTGTGCAATGCATGTGTTTAATAATTATTATATTGTGTATCTTTGGCAACAAAGTCAATTAAATAGAATGTTCAATGTCATGAGTATTTGTGAAGTGCATTACGCAAGTATATACATTGTACTCAATTATAATTACACACGCGATGTATCGGCAATAAACAGCGAAATACGGGTTATTATATCATATAATTATGTTAATCAATAGTAACAACGTTCTACAAGCTGTTACGTTGTCAAACATATGCCACGAACATATTATATTAAGTAATTATCTATTAGACATATTGCAGTATTGCTTCGAACGATATACTTTATCAAATTACGTTTTCAATATGCATGGCTGCGGAATTGTATTTTTTTTTCATTTCAAATGACAGTCGACACGTTTTGAAAATGGGACCTAATCCAATACATTGTTTTTTTCCTATTGATTTTCAGACATAATATAATATTATCTCTATTTGTGTAAATTGTCATTCTATTTAATTATCTATACGTATACATATACATTTGTATATAATGTTGTGCCAATGGCTGGATACAGCTACGGCAAAAAATAAAGATTGATCTTGATCCAATGCTTTAAATATTGGCCATGTCAGTCTTCATCCAAATAATTCGTGAGTAAATGCCATCTCTACGTTGTCGCAATATCCCTTTGTCTCTGCCTTGTGCAAAGATACGCATTTTACCATATCAATGTTTTGTCGTTTAGATTACATCCAAATTACAACTTAGACACACCAGCAAATTGTTCTATATTCTACTTCGACAAGTTTCATTCCTTTAATATTTGTATTATTTTTTATTAAAATACCAAAAATGTATTAATAATAATTATATTAAATAGTTATGGAGAGAGGAAGTCTCCTTGTCGGCAACCTGTTGCGATATATATTGAATGGTTCTGAAATGTTAATTTTGTCAAACATGGCATTGCATTAAGTGATTGTATATCATTCTTGTTTGTTAAACCCCGGTGTGTGAGAAAACCATGTAATATTTTACTGGTAAACAAAGTTCGTTGTGTACTGGACGTTCTGAGCGTAATAAAGTTCTGTTCTGTTCTGTTCTGGAGATGTATGACAAGAGCTTGCAGCGGGTAGTATAATACTGCTGGCTATTTCTTTGAATAATACACCAGGACACAGCAGAATTTCCAGTTGAAATGTATTGAAATGCTATGGTATTCTGAAAGTATGTGTAATATTATGTAATAAATTAAATTTCACTTCATAATCTATGTATCCGCCATAACAGATTGTTTCAAAAAAGCAAAAGACAAGAGATTAGTGGAGTTCTCAATCATATCATGTGTGATTTGTATGACGTTTACCCTATCTGATATCAGCGTTTTGATCGAGCTTCGATAGCGGGGGAATGTATGATATCTGTAGTTATGGTTATGTAAATAATCAGAGGTGACAATACTGCGTTAACTATAAAATAACACTAACGCCTCTTCACACCAACAGTCTCGCACACGTATTATATTTCTGAACCGTTTATGTTTTCCAAATGCATGTACCGGTAAAACATATGCACTTAAACGTTTTATATGGTACCATGGATTTGTTACAGTCATTAATTTATCTATATACATGTATATTTTATCTTCAAATCTTAAAGGTTTTCTACATGTCAACACTGGGCCATATCTATGGAAGCGTTCATCTGTAATTCCGTTATCTAATTCCTGTTCAATTGCTACCATACATTATACTGCCACTCAAACACCGAATATGAATGACTTTGAGCGCTTCAGTAACAACTACATATAATAAATATACTGCAGCACACTACCACCATGACATCAGTTTCAATAGCCTGGGTGTGGATCCGTTTTACCTGATATCATACGATTCAATTGATCATTAAAATGTTTATATTATATTACTTATCAACAGCCAATGGTTTTTTCTTTCCACAACAACTTTCCCATTTATTTATTTATTCACTTACTTACTTACTTACTTACTTACTTACTTACTTACTTACTTACTTACTTACTTACTTACTTACTTCCATATTTATTTATTTATTTATGTATTTGTTTCTGAACTGCTTCCAGTCTCACCATTAGCTCGATAGTAGTTTTGCAAGTGTATTAATATATAAGGTGTTTTTCCAAGAGATAAAAATGGTTAGATTTTACAGTAAAATTATGCAAGAGCAATTAAAGTAGTTCAGTTCGAGATATCCTTCTTTAAAAGTTAAAACATATTATAAAATAAAACAAACGATAGGAAACAAAAGGTAGAAGAAATCACGATAAAGCGTTCCAGTTGAGAATCAATAGAAAAGTGTAAACGACATTGACACTGGAAGGCTATCAAGTAAGATGTGATTGCTTTAATAGATGTCACATAAAACGCAGGAAGCAAATCATTACACTAGTATTTATAGTACGAGGACACCTGGTAGAGTGCTTCACATCGCCACATTAGTACATAAACATTTATCGAGACTATTATTACTTCGTTTCGTCACTTTAACCCGTTCAGTGCATTCCCAAAAAGTACTTTTGTTATCTTTCAGTACTAATTTAGTACCAAGTGCACAGCTCGTTAATTTTTATCCTGCATCCATGTCGAGAACTTATGGTTAGGTGTATAAATTAACTGTCGCAAATTAGTATCAATAATTTATTTCAGTGCGAATAACTCCAAACAGAGGCATTATGTTACTAATTAAAGTCCACTCAACAGATTTAAGGCTTATATAGAGCATTCCGTACAACTAGTTACCGGATTAATAATTGTGTAAACGGCCTTGGTTGAGCGTGTCACTAAGCCAGTTTTATTTGATCATGATTGATGGTTTTACACCTGATGTTGCTGAAGGTCATATATGTTTGGCCAGTGCATTTGAGGTCATCGCTCGCTGGGCGAGATTGTCAAGTGATTTTGTATGGAGATAAATTGAATAATTAGCGATAATATTAAATAATAATAAAAATCGAATCTACCCCCACCATAATTTAAAATAAACAAATATATTAGTTGAGATTATAAATTAAATTAAACGCACATTGCATATGTTAGCATTGTACCAAAGAAGAACATTCTGGAATGCAATGGTAAGGATAAAAAGTCACCACTGGAGTACATTGATTATTAATCACCGGTTATTGAATGTTAAACGAACAGTTATATTGACACTTGGTCACAGAGGAAACCCGCTGCCACCGCATATATACTACTCTTGAAGCCTTCTTCGAATAACAGCAAGATATCTTTTATGTACACTGCATAGACTGCATGGATAGTACACCCAACGGCGTTTGGCGGACTAGTTGTGGATCACTGGTTGGAATGGGAATTAACAACGGGTCCATTGATGAGGATCGATCCGTCGACCTGGCGCACCTCTTGCGCTGAGCTACCCCCCGCTCCCACAATGGTAAAGATTAAAATAAACTATACAGTTCTTATTCGTAGTAATAATTATGTGATATGCTTACTTGTAATTACTGTTACATAAATATGCTCAATAAATTCATGTAGTTGTATTTATTCAACAGTTGTTATAATTATGAAGTACATTTGAGATTGAAATATGTTTAGGCCTATATAATTATAAAAAAGGTTGACAGAAGTATACTTTGGGTATACATGGGAGGAACTAAATTGACATTGTTACTGGTTTCTGTATTATATTTAAAACAATCCTCAGTCAGTGCTATGTATAGGCCTACGGATGGCTTAATCTTAAAAATTGAAGATGGCATAATACTAATGCTTCCTAGAAAGAGTAGGGGTTTTTTCTTCTAGTATCTTACCATATAGTAACAAACTGCGGTTTACTAATTCCGAACACGTATAATATAATAGCATAGGCTACATCCAAGAGAGACAACTCATATTCTGTTTAAGTAAAGAGTCATACAAAAGTAACTTCTATTGGATGGAATAAATATATCAAGATGGCCAATGACATTCCAATATTGTTAATATTGTCAGAAATATTATAGTCCAGTCAAAATAGGGTTTGAGGTCAAACAAATTGCAACAAAAAAAATTTCACCACAATGCATTTCTATGATGTCCCCAGAATGACATACTAAAAGTCCAGAAAAATCCATGTGGTGGAAATATGCTTAATTTGCATAAATCCAAAATGGCTGCCAATTTCAAGACCGTTCATATTCATATGGCCATAACTTTGATCATAGTTGACATTTTTGGACACT
>JAUTCZ010083128.1:0-16426 GCA_032273805.1 Melanodrymia brightae
CAAGGAAAATCGTATCTCACAATGTGACGTACGATATTGTTATTAAACTCCACTATCTCTCACGTATGCGTAATAATATCATTTGTTAACTAATAAACAAATCTTTATGAAAGGAGTTGCAAGCAAAGTATTGTTAAGTATTCTACATGTAACTTACCTCCAGTGTCGGGTTCTCGATAGATGGAAGCACTATAATACTTGGAACACCACTGAAAATCGCCTTCAGTTCGCGTAAGAAGCCACCAAAAAAAGGCACCACTTTGCACTCTGGGATATCCAATGCTCTGCTGACGGCTTCCCGGTACTCGGGTGAGGCATCCCTTGTAAGAAGAGCATCACACAGGGTGTGCAGAGTGGAGAGATCTTCATCAGATATCGATAACCAAAATGGCTTCAACTTCTCAGATCTAACAGAAGAGTAATGGAAAAAAAAAAGGTAGAATAAAGGACATGTACATGTATAATGGTGGCATCGTAATCAAATTGAATATGCAATAAAATATGAATATACATCCATTTATATTTCATGATCTTATTGGTCAGAGATCCCTGTTGTAGATTTAATTGGTATACAACATGCATTATAGAGACCTTTATTGGCTACTCCATTGTAAGCACCAAAAAGACCTTGAGAAATATGGAAGAACATGTTTTGGAATTATTTTAAAACAAATGACCATCTACAAAATGATGAGGACCAGAAATATTGTCTAATAATACACACTGCATGCTTCATATCAAATTTATTAACTCTATTATGTGGCATCCAATGGATAACAAAGAATTTAATCATCGAAAAACGATTTCCTAATACTCATAGTGTCAAAGCCAGGATAGAAGATGAAAGTATATATTAATTAATAATACTACCTGAGTCCAGCAAGAATCTCGACAGCTGAGTTGAAGTTCCCAATGACCCAGCAGTACACGACAAGTCTGAGAATACAGGACAGCACCGCCTTACGGTCATCATGGGTTGCCTGGGTGATGATTACCTGAGTGATCCAGCTTGACACCTAAATCAACCAATTAATATTCAAATTATAACTTATTACATATTAAGATAAGATATAGTAACAAATTTTAAAGACAATCTGAAAAGATATTCTGTTATAAATTTGTGGACTAAAAATTACAATTTTTCTAACTTTTATTTCAATGTTCAGAATTGTTGGTTTATGATTGGTAAGTTTGATGCTTGTAATCTTTTCCTTTCCTCTAAATTTAACCAAACTAAAGTTATCTTAAAAACACTTCTTGGAAATTTAATGACTGGCTGCAATAGTTTTAGGTGCCTTGTCCACTGATGGTTTAGACACCCACGTCAGGACCCAATGAACGGGGTACAGTACTGTAGCATGCTTAAATACATCTACATCTCATAGATTTACCTCATTGAAACGTTGAATGAGATCCTCTACACTGGGCTGTTTGTGATGAGATGCTGATCGAGACAAGTCCATGGTCACCTGACGTACATACTGTGCAGGCGGAATGCTGGTGAAGAGAGTGTGCTCGCGATCTGTCAACAGGAATGCAACTTCTTCCGGGAAATGTAGCATCTTCTGTAGCTGCTCCAGCTCCTCTGCGTAAACCGAACTCACCTCCAAGCTTGGCTGCAGAGACATCTGACGCTGGTGGAAGTCTGTCAATATAATTATTACCCATACGTGAGGGATGATCGAGTTTAATAACAATATCGTTCATTGCATTGTTGAGATACGATTTTGACGTCACGATTTACGCCTTCAACATTTTGTGATGTCATACATCTCCTGAAGGAAATGAACCTTGACACAGTTTCTGTCTGCTCATTTTCTATATATTTTTACTAAAACAATTATATGTCATACATAAGATACTAAATCCTTTCATTTCAATACCATTTTTATGAACTCGTACATTAAAAAGAGTAGCCTATGTTTCGGCAGCGGGTTTCCTCTATAACCAATCCAATAATCGCTGATTTATAATTAATGTGTTACAGTGATATTGTTAAATAAAAAAACTTTTTTATCTAGAATAGTTTTAGTTTACCAAATTCAAAACTGTCTCTGCGAAGAGAGCCACTGTTCAGAAACCGTCCATCCATGTCTAGGGCCTGCCAGATTGCGGCTGTGACAGACTTGAGATTCTCTGGTGATGGCATCGTCAAGAGCCAAGGCTTTGTACCACGGAACTCCAACAGTAGGCCATCATGCGATCTCCCACTTCCTGACAGCCAGTCCTCAAGGTTCCGGATGTTCTGTGACTTTGCCAGAAGTTTTGTCTTGTTGTCCAGTAGAACAATTTTCTCACTGTTGACACCAAGTAAGCGTGGAATCTGGAAATATTCAATAGCAAATATCAATGATATAATAACATGGATGTGTTTGCAAATATAGGTTTTTCTTCTTGAGGTCTAAAATTCATATAGATATGCATCTAATATATCAAGAGGTCTACAACATATTATTTTGAGATGCTTCCAATTTACCCAAAGGTCTCTATTCATTTAGATATGCTTCCAATATATCATAAAGTCTACAATGCATTTAAATACATTTCAAATTTGTTGGAAAGTCTACAATTCATTTAGAGATGTCTAGAGGTATACGTACAATCTAGAGATGACTTCAATATATCAGGTCTACAATTCATTTAGAGACGTCTCCAACATATCTGGATATCAACAATTCATTTAGAGATGACTTAATATACATGTATTTGCAACTACCGGTATACTAAAATAGATCAGATAGAGTGCAATACGATTATTTATCAGATTGGTGCAATATGATGTAAAATAGAAGTATGTAATCTAAAACCGACCTGCATGTATCAAAATTAGTCATCTATAATTTGACAAAGGTCTTCATAAAATATGCTTCTGTTGTGTAACTTACTTTTTTCTGTGTATTTCCTCTAAGAATTTCCTTAACATAAAACAACTTGCATCCATATGTTGGCAGGTTCTTACAGATTTTGATATAGAGTTGTTTTAATTTCACTTCATTTTCATAGTAAGGAGTGTGCCACAATTTCTTTTTCTTTTCCTGCAAAATAGGCAAATAAAATATATTCATTTGATAGGTTTATAAAAGAAAAGAAACACTTACCCGGTAGATAAAAAAATTGTTTCTATTTATGATCAGTATGGAGAAGTGAAAACCAAAAATTATGATAAACAAAAATATATGCCGGGTATACGTTATACATCGCTGAGATGGCTATAAGCAAAAAGAATCTCATTCCACATGCGCATCTAGAATTTCTGTATCCACATTGCAATAAATTTCATTATGCTCTAACACTGTTCGATCTGCCAGCCACAATCATAATGTTATCATAATGTTCTCATAATTGCATTCTTTTCTTATAAAACTTCTTCCAATTATTTTTGTACAATGCTGAGATAGCTTTAAGCAAACAAGTTCATTCCACAAGCTCATCTAAAATGTCTCTATTCAGGTTGCAATAAATTTCGTTATGCTCCATAACCGTCATGCCAGCTACATGTATAGCAATCAAATGTACACAAAGTGCTTTCATATTTGCATTCGTTTCTTATAAAACTTCCTCAAATTACTCTTAACAGGCCTGCTCAAATTCTCACCCATCCACAACCTTTAAAAAGACCCTGATCATTTCAAACCTAGTTTGGTTTACCAGTTACCATAAGGTTTAATTCAAACTCGGCAGATCTAACACTAGTCTTGCATGTGCTGTCAGTTTCAGAGGTGGTTTTGGTTTGCATTGAAAATGTAACTAATTTTGACTATAAACAACACATACCGGGTAGTTTTGTATGAACTTATGATCAGCACTGAGAAATGAAAAGCACAGTTAGTTAATTATAATCTATGTGCTTGTATCTAATTAAGGTTCAAGTACGTCTGTCCCGGACACGTAGTCCAGCATCCTCAAAAACCGGCCCAGGACAGAAATTGGGAAATAAGACTATTTTGAACGTTTTTAAACATATTTTTCAATCGTTTGTGTAAAAAAAGTTAAATTATGAACCTTGATAAGCTCCCTGACTTGTTTTGACGCTGTGTACATTGGTGGAAGATAAGCTGACAAATCACAGAATTCGCTTGTTTCAATTTCATTGTCACTGCCACACAAGAGACTCCGTATTAAAGTTTTCTTGCGGCGAGTGTTTGTGATTCGCTGAGCACGATTCGACCGTATAAGTTCTTTCTTCTTTCTCAGATTCTCCTGCTGTAATGCAAGTGCGTTCTTCACAAGAGGAGCATTCTCTGTAACTTGGTTAATGGGCGAGTCAGTTGGGCTTGGTTTTACAATGGTGAATTCCTCCTCCGGCCAGGCTTCTTCTATGTGGAGCTGAATCCCTGCTAGTGTTGCCGCTTCTTCCTTTGAAGAAGGGAGGGAACCGTCAACCACAATCTGCTGCAGCTGAAAAGCAGATGTTCAAATATATTATTATATATAAAGTTTTTCAGTTTATGTATGAATATTTTCCCAAAACATTTTTACAGTTCATATTCACATAAGTGATAACAAGATATAATTAAAAACATCAACATTCACTCAACCCAAATTGATATTTTTATATAAGATTGTCTCTTCAAATGAAAAATGAATAGATTAGCAATAATCTGCAAACTACCCGTTACCGCCACATACATGTAGGCTACTTTTACCAAATAAAAGCAAGGGGTCTTTTATGTGCACTTTCCCACAGACAGGTTAGCACATACCCCACAGCCTTTGATGGACCATTCGTGGATCACTGGTTGGAATGGGAAATAACCAACCAGGTCTACTGAAGAGGATCGATCCGTCGACCTATCGATCCTGAGGCAGACGCTGGTGCACTGCGCTATGCCCTGCTAACTCCAGAACCAGATGGCCTGGATATAAAGTTATTGCTATCAGCATTCACTTTGCCTGTCTTCATCTGTGTTTCATCTTGTCATAAAAGCTATTATTACACCCATAACAGCTCCTGAGGCTTTCAAGGCTTCCTTAACATATGCAATCAATGTTCTAATAAAAAGTTCAGTTTTCATTTATAAAATTCTCAGCCTTCATTGATGTGACTAATTAAATACTGAAAGCTGATGATGGATTTGCTTTTCTGCATGGTAATGTGAGTTTCACTTACAGGTTTTTATATAGTTTTTATTATGATGGTCTGATTGGGTGAAATCTTTTATCTGAGGTATCCTGTATTAAGAATTAAGCTAGGATTTCATATGTACGGTTGCGGCAATCATATAGGCGGCATTCAATCGCTACATGGTGCAATTAAATTTGTCAGATACGAATTAATGTATAAAAAAACCACCAGCATTCGGACAAATGGAATGATACATATGCATTTTATCACATGCTACTTGCTTGATGACATGGTCCATTCTAACATGTAGTTAGATCTGATTTACTTTGGCAGATATAGCATTTTCAGGAATGAACGTTTTATTACATACATTGTATACACATCAGTACATTTTCTCATACATACATGTATATAAATCATACATGTATATGAAAACCAACCAATTCCACCACTGATCTGGAAATGTGCAAATAAAAGATCCCTTGCTGTTATTAGAAGAAAAGTAGCCTTAGTACCTATGAGGCGGCAGTGGATTTCTTGTGACCAAGTGTCGATATAACCATACGTTTCACATCCAAAAAAACACTGATTAATAATCAATATGTTCCAGTGGTGTTGTTAAACAAACTTTTTATCTATAGAATATACAAAGAACTGAATAATCAACTTGTTCACTGCCTATGTTTCTTGGGACAATAAATCTTTGAGAAAAAAAAGAAGAAAAAACTGAATAATCAAAGCAACAGTAAACAATTTTTTTTTTAAAACCACCTTGCTGTATGAAGACAATAGAGTGACTATACAAATACAAAGGGCACACCACGAGCCTGACTCAGTCTGCTAACTGTCTGCATGCTCAGACTGCATGCTGCTTGGGAAGTATGCAAGGCTTGGACTTTTTTTCTCTCAGCCAGATGAGCAGATGGACATGGAAGGAATTTGAAGGATGGCTGGAATGGCAACTATTCACAGAGCCATGTCTTTAGAAACAGAGAGAGAACCAAGTCAGAACAAGTGTTTTGTTCTTTTAACTCGTTTCAATATTAACAAAATATCTTAAGTTTTTCTCTTTTCTAAGAGTTGCTGAAGATACTTTTGCAAACTCATAATAATTGCTTAGGTTTGACAAATAGTCTTTTTCTTCCAAGGTAACAATATTATTATATCATTCATTAGATCCAGAAGATATTGCAATGCTGGCATTATAATGTGTGATATCCAGGACATTTTTTCAATTTTGAATGGCATGGAATGCTATTTCCTAGCATGTGGAGGAACATTAACATATCTTCAAACAGAAAAGTTATAAAATAAAATAATTTATTCCTTTTTTGACATTCTCGGAGTAGGGCAGAACTGATAGCCCCTTGCCCCTTGAAGGGTATGGCCCTGTTGAAATTGAAGACAAGATTAAATGAACCTAGATGAGACCAACACTTTTAGCATTTACCTTTCTGGTCACTGGTTTATTAATTATTCTTTATAATCAAATATTTACTATTATATTCTGCAGCATGATCGACATGGGATTTCATGGGAAATGAATAGAAACTGCTTGTCGACTTTATTACACAATTTGTAATTGTAGGCACTACATCTACATCATTTTAACAATACTGGTTGACAATCTCTGTATATCTTGTACACAGAACAGAACACAATTGGACCAACTTAGCATGTTTGGGTATTTTGTGCCATTATACCAGGACATTATACAGTATCCCACCCCACTCCCTCTCCACCCTCTATAACTAGGATATGTCAGGGTACGATCTTGACTTCAATACATGTACATGCATGTCTACAAGTATTACAAAACAGTGTGAACAATTGCTGTTACATGATACATTGTACTTAAAGACCCATGCTTTTGAAACTACATGTAGAACATAATTATAGACCACTTTCTTTCAGCCCATTACTTTATAATAATAAATGTTTTATGTTCGTAAAATCACTCAAGGAAAACCGTTAACTAGTGCTATTACTTTGAGGACATGCATGTTTGGCTGTACTTGTTAACACACATTTTAACAGTCTAGCCATATTCAACGTATTAATCACCCCCTACAGGTACATGTACGTGTCAGAATGCTTACATTACTTTACTTGCCTAGATTCTGATTGAACAATTGATATAAAATTTGGTTTTTGTCGAGCAGATCCAGAGCAATACATAATGTATTAGAATGTCAGGCCCGAGCCAGGATTTGGAGAGGGGGCAGTCGTTTAGGCCTGAGTTGCTTGAATATTGAAATACATGTATTTAATATTGAAGAAAAAGAAAAAAAGTCACCGGTATGGTGATCGACGACTCCTCCGACCCCCCCGTTGGCTATGGGCCTGAATGTGTATGTTTTATCTCTATATATAATAAGAGAATACATACTTTAATTGTGGACAAAAAAAGAAAAGTTAATATGTCTGTAATTAACACAAAATGTCATACTCATAGAATAATACTTACAGAAACCAACTTGTGCCTCTTTACACAGGCTTGAAGTGGCTTGGTCTTACATCTTAAGGGTATGCAATGGCTAGCTCTAATATTGTCATGGCAACGTCTGAATTTTGATACAAGAGCCTCAAAACTTCTTAGGTGAATAATATGGTATGTCTGGATTTTCACTGAACCATCCATACTGGTAGCTATGTTCAATTCCAATTCAAATGTAATGAGTTTATGGTTAAAAACTAATCAGTTTTTGCTATTTTAATTAGCATTAAATTTTGGTATTGCACACAGAAGCATTTGAAATTCAAACTATTAATATAAGAATAAGTTATGTTTAATACATTTTTGTCATAAGTAGCAAAATTTACAAAATATGCATAAATTATATTTTAATATACTTTTTGTTATAACCATTTTCATATTATTAAATGCACAAAATGGATTTATGGATAGTAAACTTGATAGAATCCATCCATGCAACAGAATTTAAGTTAACTAAATTACAATTATGCATCACCACTCAAGCGTTTAAAGTGATACCAATGTATTATGAAGCATAATTTTATACATAGCCACAATTTTAAGGTATGCTTCATATTACACTTACATTGTAATTAATGTGAATATGCCAGAATTTCAATTATTAAAATAATTATTATGTCTGCAAAATAACCAGAATACATGTATGTTGTCCGAGAGCCATGAATCAAATTAATTCCAATAATACTGAAACATCTTCAAGTCAAAAAGACTCTGGAGAATATATTTCCTCAAACAACAAGAAACACAGGCACAATTAACATATCCAAAGATGAATTTTTGCAGTCTCATATAAATCCACACAATTGTCCAGTTTAATCCAAAGAAAATCTACTTGAAGTTGAATCCAAGAAAATCTACACATAGGTTTCCAAAGTTGAAGGCCATTGCTGCATCCCTCACCTGTTCATCTTATCTGAACATCAAATAAGCAAACAGAAAGATAATTTCACGCATAAACTCCCCGCTAGGTTTGTTTATATGTTTTAAATACAATTATCTCCAGAGTATTCTAAATCCAATTGCAATAGTCCTGCTTAAAATCGAAACAGAATGAAGACGTCAAACTTTTGCAAAAAATGTATCATGCTCAAATCAGTTTTTAAAATTGTATTGTTCTTCCAAAGAATATTGCACTTCATTAAGAGCAAATGTTTATTATCTATAAAGGAAAACAAAACTGTTATAATGAGCATCATCGCTATTCTTGGGCCTTCCTGGCTCTTGATGAATACCATAATTATGCACCTACTGTACGTGTACAGACATCATGTTTATTTCTGCTTCAGTAGTTGTGGAATCTTTCACGGAATGCCACCTGTATTATAGGATTAGTGTCTTGCACTAAAAGAATAGCAATATCTATCACAACAACCTGGAGTCTTAAATTACAACTCAGGTGAAAAGATGTTGCTTTCATTACTCAGTATGTTAATTAGACAAATTAGTATTATTCAGATATGGATACAAATTTCTTTTTACATGTCTATATCCAATTGTGGTTCATGCACACTGTCCTGGGTAAGCAAACCAGGAGGCTGGACTGCCTGTCCAGGACAGAAGAATATCATTCTTCAAAACGAACACTTAAGATGTAATATATAGTGATAACGAAAAAGGTAAGAAAAGAACTACATGCATAATTTGTTTTATACATGTACATGCTTAAATGTCTATAATCATCACTGTGGTACTATTTTTGAAGTTCCAATATGTTTCAAAAATGATAAACAATCTTGAATTCAGAATAGTTCTCCATTAAATGGAATTAGCTTGTGCCACGATGTTGTCATTAGTTCAAATATTGACACGTATGTACACCAGAACAAGTTCAAAGCAGAAACGATCAATCTCCAAAAATCTGATACGTATAATTATTATTGTGTTAAAACATGCAGAAATGATTTAATATTTAAAATCTGCACAATTATTAAAGATCACACATAACATTGTGTGGGCGCAACTCTTCGACACTGATACGCATGCCTTTAGATTCAGGAAAATATTTAACAACTCCATATGAGATATCAAACTCTGCGAGCTGGCCGCTATCTCCTCAACAGGTGAATACCTTAGCACTGCAGAAAAATAATTAGTCTATTGGTTTTATACACTGGAAACATGTTCCTTGTGATAACATTCCAACTGTAGTTTTTTTTATCTCTACCAGAGGGACAATCCATCACATTTTTGTTACAAAAAATCTCTCTACAGCTGTCTTGTTATCCCAGGTTGAGAAAACGGCCAGAGTCACAGAGTGGAAATCTCCACAAAAAACCATCTGCTTCTACGAAAAAACGTTTTTACTAAGTAAAATGATAGTATTGATATGCAAACAATATTTGTATTACATTTTGGGTTATTAGAAAAGATGAATTTCAGATGATGAAAGAAGTTTGACTTAAACCAGAAAATCATTTTTTAATTATATATGTGTATGTGTTTCGTACCGAAGCATGACTACAACTTGTAGTTATCTGTAAAAACAGTTGATCATATTCAGTTTGAAAATAGAACAAGCTGGTGCCTTTTTTTTCAAAAGTTAATGGTGCGAGTTCAAAACACGATACGACGGTTCTCAAGTGCAGATGCTATTGTATACAAAGTAGACATGATGTCGTAAACATCAGATCAATTTTTTTTTTAAATTACTAAAATAATTTAGCTAAAATAATTACTAAAATAATAATATATGTACCTGTAGCATAGCTAAAACTAGTGGGTTTTTTTTTCAAAAGCAAATGTACAACTAAAAACACCAAAATACTGAATACGTTGTAAAATACAAAGTGGCAAAAGTTTTCTATTAGTTACTTATAATGTATTTACGTGCTTATATCCAATTAAGGGTCAAGCACGTCTGTCATGGTAATGCAGTCCAGCTGCCTCAACTGCCTGTCCAGGACAGAAGTTAGTGTTAATTAGTATGATAGAGGAAAGCCTCTATTCCTGATAAGCAGCAATGGACCTTTTATATGCACTTTACCACAGACAGGACTTTACATACCATATGGCCTTTGCTAAACCAGTTGTGGACACTGGTCGGTGTAAGTGGAAGTACACCTACCCATTAAACCTTGCGGAACACTCACTCTGGGTTAGAGTTGGTATATACTGGGATTAAAAAGCCCATATACCACGAATGGGATTCAGACCCAGTACTTACCAGCCTGAGTTCCAAAGTGTTAACCACTACTCCACGGAGGCTGGTTAGCAAAAGTTTTCAATGCATAAATACAATCCAAACATGTATCAGAAGTGGGTGGGGAACGATGGGTAAAAAGATATTTTCTGATAGTTTTTCAGGTAGAAACATTAGTCCACAGTTGATCAATATTTTAGGATTAGGATTAGGAGGTGGAGTGAGGAGTTCTAACCTAATCCTAACATTGTTCAGATTGTATAAAACACTGGTATTTATAAGGCACCGTCTATAATTAAGTGTAATGGGTTTAAACAAGAAAGCACATCGTTCACACTTCACGCACAGATCCAGGGGATTAGGATTTGTCCTTGCTATACTGATGTTAACAGGGCAGTCAAGCAAAATAGATATGTATGTCATGTGTTTAAAGACTCATCACTTTGGTGCAAAAAGCAGGATCACGTGACAATGTGATACAGCGAGGTTTATGTTAGCAGAAGAGTAAATGCTGTCTTTGTTTATCCAGATAATTGCACACGTGTATTTCATGATTATAACCATCAACAGAAATGCTAAAATGTAAAATTTTAAATTACTTTAAATTGCATGATGCACGCGCTATACGAATACCTACATAAAATACAGAGTTGAAACGTTAAGAACACTTTTAGGTGAATCTGTTGTCTGCAGACGTACATGTAACAGAGTGAAAACATTTGGCATTAATATCAATGATTATTGGTCTTTAAGCTAAATTAATTAGTATGCCAATCAAGAACAGAACCAATTAAAAAAGTGTCTTCTGTTTGTTTTATGTATTTTCCATATTTAAAAAAACCCCAAAAGAAGTGCTATGCTATTTACTATTATATATAGTATAGAATGTCTTTTTGTTTGTTTGGTTTATTGTAGCTTGTTGCAAAAATGAAAAGTGAAAAAAAAGAGAAATAACAATGTAGATAGATAACAGAGAATTTAAAAAAGTGGGAAAGTAGTGGAAGGAGAGAATATTGTCATTATTAAAATATTGAATGAAATTGTCTCTGGGTTATTCAGATACTTTTGTTAGAAGTAGTGGCACAACAGATATAACAGATTCTCTTTAAATATATGTCAAGAGACCTTCACCAACATATTATTTTAGTAATAATTTTAGTTTTAAATAATTACTTTTATTGCCTCAACAACCCTCCCCTTGAGTGGAAACTATGTGTAAGTAGAGTATTGAAAACAAGAGATTAATTTCAGATATGTGTAGATATGACTCACTACACAATGCATGGAAATAATCATGTTTTTGGTCAAATGTTCTTAGCATGAGTAAGGATGTTATCACAACACATATTATTATTACAGACCTATGTATACTACACCAAAATAAATATACAGACACTGTTGTTCTGTATATTCTTTATAAAAAAGCAACTGAATTTGTATTGCTTCATTCAATTCAGACTAAATTTAAGGCACACTATCACAATAAAGTTTGTTTGTTTAACGACGCCACTGGAACACATCGATTATAAATCAGCGGTTATTGGATGTCAGATGTACAGTATGGTTATATTGACACATGGTCTCAGAGGAAACCTGCTGTTGATATTCCTGAAGTGTCTTGTGATAGCATAATTTATCAATATGAGTTGAAAAATGTATCAAATTAAAGGCTTGCCAAGAATTTTAAAACTTTTATCAACAAGTGCTGATAAATTATGATATCCCAAGACATGAGGGGGTTATTCTTTTTATCATTCATTATCATTCTGCCTAATTAGGATAATTATTATTATCATCATGCAGTCTGTCATATGTACGAGCCAATGAGTGTGGTATAGTTGTTTTCCAAAAGGTACATTTTACATATAATCCCTATTTTGTTTGAACAGTATTATACAGTGTAAACCTGAAAACCAGTAAAAGTCAAACGTTTTGTGTTACAGTTTGAGACACCTGTGAGTAATAGCTGTATTCTTCTATTTCTCCATACTGAATCATTTATCTGTTATTGTTCATGGTAATAATATGGAAGAAAGTGTCCTACTGTAAATCGAAAAACATTAGAATTGTTTGTGTGCAATATGTATGAAACATTATATAGCTTACAAAATTTAAGTTTAAGAATTTATTAGTTGTTGTTATTAATAAATAATGTATTCTATCCAAAAATATCACGCATAAGTCAAATGATTTTAATAATGTATGCATTGTATGGGCCTAACGTACATGATGCAACTATACATGTACATGTATGTTATATACCTACATGACATTAGCACATGGCATACACCAGCTACTTCCCAGTGGAGGATCTAGCATTTGTAAATAGAGGGGGCCCAGTATAGAAACAAGAGGCCCAATATAGAAATAATTAGTGCCATTGCAGTAAAATCCATGAATTTTAGTATCTGGAATGAGGAAGAGTCGGAACACGTACTGCTCTTAAAAATGGGTTACCTAAAAAAAAATTAGTTGCCTAAAAAAGGTAGTTAGCCTACCTAAAAAAGTTCTTTCCAAGTGGGAACTAAGGGTGTCAGTCTAAAGCAGAGTTGGAGAATTTTGCAAAATTGTCAAGGACAAAAAAAAGCATCTGAGTGATTTACAAATGTAGATTATGAAAACACTAACTATATACCGATGTTGTGCTTATAAGCCCTAAGCAACTGATGCACGTCTCCGTGTCATGTCTCAAGGAATCTTCCATGTTTGTATAGAAGGTGTATATTCTAATAATTGTACTGATTTTTATCTTTACAGCTTATTAAATACCAGCAATAAAACACTTATTTACGGTGGACACTGAACTTTATAATAAGGTTGTCATGTATTGGACCTTGCCCATGCATAACGCACAGTGGGTATTGTGCTACATATAGATAGTTGATTAATAACTAAAGATATTTACTTTTATGCAACTTTAACAGACCTGTTAACCCTCCTGTTATCTACAGGAGTCTCTCCTGTTATTTCATCAATCCTCCTTTTTTCCTGCACAGGAGGAATTTTCTCCTGAGGAATCTGTTTCATAAGAATGCAAACATTCTTATCTACCTTTTACAAAACCATGGAGGAAGTTTTTCATTTGCTTATTAAATCGGCTGATTTCAGTTTTAGACACCATTATTTGCAATCATCTGAAGTGTTCTGGGAGTAGTTTTTTAAATCTTTGTTTGTCAAAGTAAGGATTTATGAAGTTACATGTACATGTATAGAATGGGGTTTTATTCTCATGTTACATTTTATTGTCATTATTATGTATATAAGAAACATACACATTTTTAAGTGAAGCTATGTTTTACATGTTTGTTTATTTTGTAATATTAAACTCCATTTTTCCTAACTATAATCTCCTGTTTTTTGGGGTCTTGTCTCCTTTTATGGCAGGTGTTAACATTGACAGATTTGCTTTAAAATTAATTAATTGCAAATTAAAACAATTCCATAAATGAAAGCAGAAGTTAAACAAAATAGGTGTGGCTATTTATAGCTTACCTTGTCAGGCTCTAACATGTTACATCCATTGACGAGCACATCTCACAGAATATTAATGTCACACATTAACATAATTAATCCACCAGAACAAATTATATCGCGCTCTGGAATCACATTTTTTGTTTCATCTTTAAAGAAGAACGTAGGCTATATTTTCAATCAGAAAAGTTTACTCTATAACAATGCTTCATGGGTGATGTTTGAAAAGTTAACAGTACATTTTATAAAGATACACACATGTATAACCATTTAAAGTGTTATACTGAATCAATAGGTGGTTTCTTCACAAACAATGTTTAGAAGTAACAAGATTATGAACATTGCTACAATATCATTCTATGATAACTTACAAACTGTTACTAAAAAATAGAACCAACAGCACCGAAACCGTTACTCCATGAAAATAACAAATCCGGATAGTACACATGTATTCCAGTGTTTGTTAAATTATTAAATTGAATATTCCATAGCACCTTGTGGACATATTTTAAAACTTATAAACGAAATGTGCGACTTGAATAACAAAAACTGTTGTTCTTTTAACATAAACAGGCAAGTAGTAAAATAAATCCAGCTTTTGAGAATGTGTCCAGGAAACAATCCATTTCCGACTGGAAGGCAGATATAGCAGATGGAATTGTGCTTTTCTTTGCAACTTGTCAAGTGGTGAACAAATTTGCTCAACTGATGATGGATTCCAGTGTTCCTTACAAAGGATTAATTAGCCGATATAATTTTCTGCTGTAATTTCATTTAAGCTGCAATTCTGTTAGGCCTGCAATAACGTGATCTATCAAATTCGCGTGCAACTGACAAGGAAATTGATTGGACCATCAAGACCATGGGAACATATGCAGTTAAAACTCCTTGACAAAGTAATCAGATTGAATTATTGGCAGCTCCTTTAGATTACGTGGCAATTTTACTTTTATCTTCTGTCACAAAATTAACCATACTTTGATGTATGTAAAAGTCCTAAAGAGAAAACCTGCATTCCAAAAGTAACATATTGTGGTAAAATGAACACGTATAATCCATATTTTTAGAGTTTCAAGCCAAAGTATTTGTCGTTAAGAAGACAATGTCTGTAAATATATCCTTCCAATATCTTTTCACTGTGTAATGTTTTACATGTACAAATTAAAGACCCAACTGCAGTATTACGGTTCAAGCACTCACTGCACAGAAAACAATAACTTATATAGCCTGAGGAATTATATCACCTGAGAAATTATATCGACAGATAACATCATAACAATACTTGAAAGATGCGCCACTATCATTAAATCCGTTGCCCAACAAAACTGTAGTAAATATGCGTGCTGCAGTAAGCAGAATTCACAAACTCCGTAAACAAAAGACAGTATCTTTCGGGCCACAAACAATTTTGTTTAAACGCAAAACTAAAAGTTCCATTTGAAGCAGGTAAATTTCTAATGGTCTGATATAGCATAGTGTTATCTTCCCGTGGTGTAACAGCACTGAAGTATCTCCAGATTAATTCCACCTGAATGACACACACACACACACACAAACAACAACCCACAGAGCACAATGCAAGTGGTCAGCTGATCTCGCTTATAAACAATGGAAATTGGTGGGAGCTTGTGAACCCAGTAAACTCTTCACAAGGAAGAACATCGGCTACTGTAACCAAAGCAATCATTGTTCACATTTCTCACAATTTTCTCTCAATGACGCACAAATATATCTTTATTGACAAGGATACTTCATTGTCAACAGACATTTGTCAAATATAAAAAAAAAAATGTTTGTGAAAAAATCATGTTGGTACTGTGCATCTAATAAAAGTTTAGTGATTTAAGTTTTAGATTTCAGTATTAAATATTAGAGGCAATATTACAGTGTCACAGATCTTAGTATTGAGTGTTAGAGATAATATTACTGTCACACAACTCGGAATTGAGAGTTAGAGGCAAATTATTGTCACGGAACTGCAGTTCATATTACATTTCAAGTAAAAACATGGTTAATCAATGCTTTAATTATATTAGGATTAGAAGGGGAGGGAGGTGGGATCAAATCCATTCATAACTTGGTGCAGATTGTGGTCATCCAAATGGGTATACATACAAATGTATGTACAGTGTAGTAGCTTAATGTGTACTTTAGTCTAAAATAATTTTTATTGTACCAAATTATTGTAGGCAAACGTCCAAGGACCACATTAAGCTCCTGGAAACGCATTGGATATACATGTACATACAATTAT
>JAUTCZ010083239.1:0-16418 GCA_032273805.1 Melanodrymia brightae
CAGCCGAGGCGGCTGGACTGTGTGACCACGACAGACGTGCTTGAACCTTAATTGGATATAAGCACGTAAATAAGTTCCAACCAACCTGTGTCCAGTGAGACAGGCTGGGCTATCATTTGGTCAGGATGCACATGTATATTACTCCTCCGACCTATCATCCACAACGTTCTCAGGGTATTAATTGAATGTTAAGGCAAAAATAGCTATACCCCGTAATTAGTCAACCATAATATTATTTTAAATCATTATTAAATGAAATTGTAGTTGAAATTCAAATGAAATAGTTTTTTAACACATATGGTACTGAGTAATAAACTGTGTACGTGTAAATACAAGTATATAAACAAATCTTTAAAAACATAAAGCATACAATCATTAAAGTACATAATTCACTTTAAACCCTTTAATAAAATTATATTTTAAAAAATTACAAAATAGTAAAGCGTTCATTTTTATAAACATAGTTTAAAGTTATTCATTTATCACTGATATACATGTACTGATGATGGCAATGGACTTGCTCAATATGTTACGTCTATAAATTATGGACTACATTTCACTTCAGTTAACCTAATTAGCTTTCGCCTAAACCAAACAAAAGATGCATACAGTCAGATATTACTTTTAGAAATAAAATGTAATGATTTATTTTACTTTTACTACATTGCATTTAAGAAGAACGCAACCGAACACAGCACGTCTGAAGTTGATGAAAACGACTGCATTGATTCACTGAATGCCAATGCTGGCACAACGTTGGGTAGACATCGCGTCAAAAGATGCTCCAGGGGGGAAATACACTAATCCCCACTGATTGTTACGCCACTAACACGATACGGAGTTGTCCTCTTTCAAATAAGCCTTGATTACCAACACCAACTGCAGCGAATTACCAGTTTCTCAAAGATTGGCAAGATTTTGACAACTTCGTGATAGATTTGTTAAGTACGTGTGAAGTATGCTGATTTCCAGATGCGTTTTAACAAATAAAAATTGACAACAGATTTGTAAGAAAAAAATATATGTTAAATACAAAATTCGTTTTTACTACAAAAATAATTGAAACATGAAACGTACATATATTTTTAGCTGGTAATATTGTATAAATATCTTCAGAATAATAAATTAAAATATATATGATTTTGTATTGTTTTAGGAATGTAATACAAAGTCACTCTCATTGTGATCTTGTTTATTATCAATTATTGTCAATTACTATCAATTATTATCAATTACATGTATTATCAATTATTATCAAAGCTTTATTATTGCCACTCATTATCAAATGAACTATAATACAAAAGAATCATCAGTTTTATCAGCACATGTTGCTAATTATAATAAATTATGATAATGATACATTATGAATATAACAGAAATAAATGTGATTTTATTTTATAAATTTATAGATAAGATAATTTTGGGGTTATTTTAAAATATTTTTATTACATAATTTTGTGCTCTATTTAAAACAATACAAGTAATTATAATTCATGTAAAAAAAAAACAGGTATCTCTTTTTTGTTTATTCACTTTAATTATTATAAAATCCGATAAATTAATTAAAAATATAAAGATGTAGCCTATTTATTTTTAAACAATTTGCATTTCAATGCCTGGTTCGGGTTGGATAGCTAGCTGTCCATTGTATGGGAAACTGTACGCGGTTATTCCCCGCAATGGAGATTGTTGTATGGAGGTGATACTAGAAAACAATCACGCTGGGATAACGATGAAAATGAGTTTGAAAACCAGACAAGGACTGTTATTAGCACTTTGTAACCATTATGCACCTATCAAGTCTTTCTCTGGAGTGAAATGCAATGAAACAGCTATTATTTGAACAAAAAACAAACGAATTATTTATTCGCATATATTATATAAATAATTTGGAAGATAAATGTTCAATATTTACTATTTTTTCAGATTTATAAAATAGATCGTTTAAAACACTCGAAAACAAACACCAGGAATAATAATTAAATTTAAAAAGTATTAAAATATTTATAAACAATGAAGTAACAACAATGACCATGAATGGTGTAAAACTGCGTGTTTTTCTAGTAAAATAATAATTACATGAGGTACATGTAGTTCTTAAATTTAATTTTAAATTGTGGTACCTAAAATAAAACTGACTTCTAAAAAATTTAGCATCTATATAATAGTAATTGTAATTTTTTGTGTTACTATTGAAAGATAATTTTAACAGTTTTAAATCTTATTATAATATAGATCATGAATATTAAATATAATAATATACTGTGTACTATATATTGCATTTAATTCAGCTATATTTAAAACATTTGTAAAATGGAGAGGGTAACGGCGTCTAATTCAGAATCTGTATTATAGACGGCAAATACAACTGTATACTTGCATATATCACTTACAGTAATTATATCCAAACACTTAATCAAATCGATTCTATTTTAATACCACTGTCAAAATAAATATGACAGAAAAGGAATTAACAAACTTATGCAAAAGGGAATGTCAAGTTACTGCTTATGCCACAAGATTAGCATGTACATGTAATTATTTAATTTCATTCTTTGTTGTTAAATCATGTTGGTATGCATGGCGTGTGTAACGTGTGTTACAACCCGTTTTTGTACTTGACACTTGTGTATTGCCTGTGAATTGTCGTCAAATTTCAGGTGTATCGATTAAATAGCCGCACGAAAATGATACGATTGTATGTATTATATATCAATCGAAATTATTCACTATGACTTACTTTGGTTTTCAAGAAAAAGACATAACATTTACATTTTGCATTATAATTATTATTTTATCAGTATTTTTTTCAGTTTGTGCGCATTTTTTTTTATTTCTCAAATTACGTTATATGTTGAGTCAAAATCCATGTATAAATATATTATTGTTGATAGTAAATCTATATTTTAAAAATGGCATATTTATAGAAAGGAGGAGGTGTGTTTATAATATTAGCAGCTATAATAGGTGTTATATAACGTGTATACATTATTAATATATCCTATATGTGTATATTATAATTATATAACTGCGAATTGAGCATACTATTTTTGTGAAATTCATTAATATTAATATTATTATTATTATTATTATTAATAGCAGTAGTATTAGTAGTGGTGGTAGTAGTAGTAGCGGTAGTATTGTTATTATCAAACAAGCAGTTTTATATTTGTTTACAAAAATATATAAGCAATGGAATTTAACGACATTAAAGAAGTACCCATGTATTTGTGTACAAATAAATAATTTGATTTAATGGTGTAGATTATAGAATAAAGAGATAACAATTCGGTGAATACATTATATAGAGCCATTTTACAGCTATTATAAATAAGTAGATTGCACAAGGCAAACTTTAAAATTTATATTTGTACAGGGTACCGGTGTTGATATAAATAACTAGTCTACTAATAATTATATCATCTATGATAATTATACCAGCTATATAGAATGGTATATTTACATTACAATATAAACAGTTTTGAATAAGAGTGCATGGCTTATAGATTCTATGCATAGCACATAAATCATTAAGTCAGCATGACATACTGTACGTATGCTCCACCTACCATCGCTCCATACACATTATAATATGATATTATTACACACTGCCCTTCATTACAATGGTTTCATTCATTACTGTGTGTACTCTAGTATATTGTGTCTCAGAACAGAACTTTATTACACTCAGGCCGTTATTCTCCGGGATATGACGAATGTGCATATTATATTTACAGTGACAAGACAGGGTTTACAGGAGCTAAAATAATATTACATTTATTGTTTAAAAACAGATAGTCAGTTATAATAATGGGGTATTTCATGGTATTCGTCACGCCCGTCACGATGGTTTTTCATCACTTTGGTTAGTTAAGACCAAACACTATGTTGTTAGATAATTCAACTTAATTAATGAAATCTGATAATATTTGCATTTATTTACATAACAAAGAGTAACAATCGTGACGGACATGACAATTTAATACCATGAAATCGCCCATAATTATACAAAATACCACATATAATAGTAAACAGTCATTTTTAATTATGACAAAATAGAGTAATTATTTATATCTCACCTATCCTTCGCCTCCGCCGCTCTGTCTCTCTGACGACGATTTTTAAACCAGTTGCTCACTTGCGTCGTCGTCAACCCCGTCGCCTCCGCCAACTCACGCTTCTCGCGCGGGGCAGGGTAAGGATTGTGCGAATACCACTCTCTCAAAACAGTCCTAGATTTCTCTTTAAAGCAATAACTCGTCTCCTCCCCGTCCCATATCGTCCTGGGTAGCGGGAATTTCCTTCGAACACGGTATTTTCCGACCGCCCCAAGGGGACGGCCACGAAGTTTTTCTGCTTCGATGTAATGAGCCTTCAGCCACAACGCCTGTAGCTTTGGGTGATTGTGCATAGCGAAATTATTATTCTCCAGAATTTTGTAGAGTTCTTTAAAATTTCCTCTGTGAAATGCCACAACGGCCTTTGCCTTGAGGACGCTTTCATTCTTATGGAGATGTTCACAGGCCGGAAGAGACCAGAGAAAACGGGCCAACCTGTCTATGTTCCCTCCTTGTTGCAGAACTTCGCAAACACAGGCCACTTGCTCCTGAGTAAATCCGAACGAGGGTAGCATGGTGGGTCCTCCAGCCGAGGGGGACCCGACGCCCGTCCCCGTCTGATCGTGTAACATCGGGACGTTAGGGAAGGGTCGCACTGCTGCGCCGTTTACGTTGTGATCCGGTCGAAACACTGGAAAAAAAACAAGACGAAGGTATATAGGGTTACAATAAACTGAGCTGTATCGTTTTACACAGTGACATGGCACCGTGGCACAGAGCTAACCATTCATTGGATGGCATTCGCGACCCCGTGGATATATCGTTAAACACACAATGCCCGTGAAAATATATCACCATAGCAACTACGTCAATCAGCGAAACCCGATCCGGGCAGAGGCGTCTACTTTTGAACAGATGAAAAAGCCCCACGTCAAGAAAGATTGATAGAGACTGTTGCCCGTGATCCTCTGTAAGAAGAATAGCGATTATAACGATAGACACGAACGCGATTCAGGACGGAGTGAGCACATTACCGGGTGGGGACGTAATAGGGGTGAACGGGGGAGAGTGAAGAAAGTTGTCATTTTTGGGAATTATTCAAGATAAAGATAAGATAAACAAGAAAAAATTTGTTTTTGCATCTAATCATTTCACATGTGGAACACAATACAAAGCATATAATTATACAGTTTACAACATGTATATGTACAAACATGAAACATACAGACAGGATGTTAAATTAATGCTAAATAAGAGTACATAAGCATGTTTTAACATGTTTATCTATGAGTAGGTCTATTACATCCAACAGAAAGGATATGGTTGTCAGAAATTATATTGGTTTGGGATGTGATATTGATGTTTCAAATTATGAATTATGAAAAAAATATATTTAAATGTTGCCAGGTGGATGTTTTTTAAGAGCATTATTTTTTATCAGATAGTAGTTTATAACTATGTTTATAAACATGTATTAACATTATTCGTTAATTTTAGACTGATACTCAATATCAGATATTGCGTTTGTACTGAGATATTTATTCATTCATTCCTTCGAGTATTCATTTATTTATTTATTTACTTATTCATTCATTCATTCATTCATTCATTTAATCTATTTATTTATTTATTTAGTTATGTATTCACTCTCTCGCTTATTCATCTTTCTATCCATCCATGTGAGCAGAACGGAACAGAACATCTCACACATGGCGCGGGTACCGGCTGAACGTTTCAAGGGTAAAATCAACACGAGCTGCCTCTGGTGGTCTTTTTATTATCTTCTTTGTTGTGCTTATGCAACCGTGAAATGAAAATGAACTGGCGTAATAGACGCCTGAATGAAACTTTGAGATTTTAAATACAATTGAGCAGCCCCCTCTATCTATGTAAATGTTATCGTCATTAAATATTGTATACAAAGTAAATCAACAAGACTGTCCGAGACACGTTTGCGACCCCCCGCAAGCTATAATAATAGCCAACCCAATCAGTGCTGCTGTTACAGAAAATAGTGTCAATGTCACCAGGAAGTAAATGACATAGAAAGCCGCAGATACGAGTTTTTATACAATGTCAAATGTACATCATATGTGTATAGAATGTGTATCAACTCTTTAACATAATATACAGAATTTATGTCATCTCAGCATATGTATTTAGAATTTATGTCAAGTCATCAACATCATATAATATAGCGTGTAAAACAGCAAGTTTTGTGGGGCTAGTACATTATGTTTATACTTCCTTATTTGGACAAGTTTTGTGGAGTTAAGACATATTTTAATACTTCCTTAATACAATGTTTGGGTATTAAACTATGTGGGGCTAGTACATATGTACTAGCCCCACATAGTTTAATACTTCTTTATTTGGGCAAGTTATGTGGGAATAATACATATTTTAATACTTCTTCATTTGGGCAAGTTATGTGGGACCAATACATATTTTAATACTTCCTTATTTGGGTAAGTTATACATATATATAAAAATATTGATAATGCTGTAAATGTTAATTTATTGATATTGAAAGCAATAAGATGTAATTAAATTTTAATTTAATAAAAAAAATTCACCATTAGCCAAAAATAATTTATGTTACAAATAGCATTATCTGCGCAAGCACGCTGGCATTCGTCTCAAATCTAGGCATTATGCCTTTAACATAATGTTTTTATAAACTTATTACAACTTCCAAATGACTATTAAAAAAATTATAAGGCCAGCAAATCAATTCCTTTCGCAATACGCTATGTAAAACTGAAAGAAAACAAACACTGAGCGATTGATAGCGTCAATATTTATATAGCAACATACGATTGAGATTAACTAATGGAAAAGTCAGCGTAAATTGTCCTTGAATGCATTAGATCGGCAGGGGGGTTTAGTGAGAGAATGAACGGCCTAGACGTGCAGCTGCGCCGGACAGCTCGGCGTGGTCGCCCTGGTGGGGGTCAGCCCCCTCGACCACTTACATCGTCAACTGTGCACAGCCGCAGGGTTAGTCGTCGAACATTTGATGTCACTTGGTCGGTGGTTTCAGCCGCCAGAGCCCGGCCATCATCTCTTGTGAGATCTGAGATCTGAACCAGGCGTTTTTGTAGAAACAGACTTTATCAAAACAAACGTTTTTGGTGCCCAGATGAATTGCGGCCGTTTTTGCGAGGAACAAAGAAAAGATGGAATTTTATCAGCAGGATGCCATCTTAACTTCTTTATCCTGTGTTCTCGAAGAATAAAAAACATGTTAGAACTGCGCCGTTTTTTTTTAGATTTTCTATAGCGCGTTCCTATTGCTGTAGCACACGGTGAGCGCGAGGCTTGCCCAGAATCGCAGACGACACGGATTAAATGATGCGGAACAGAGGATGGTTAACCGAGAAAATGATGTTTAACTAAGTTGACACATAAGAAAGAGACCACTGGGCCATTCAGTTGTTGTTCAATTATACATAACACCTCTTAAGGAGTATTTAACGAGGAAATTGACAATCTAATTTCGTGCTATCTGCCGCGGGCTGTTCTCCATATATCCACAATGTGTCCAGACCTCTATTAAATAAAATCAGCGTGCATGTTGCATGGATTGAAAGTCGCATATACCACGTTGTCAGTCATTTGCAAAGAATACTTTTTTTTGTGTGTTAAATATTGTATTCTCTAAGATCACTTTTTCAATGTCAATGATGAGATAAAGTTTGAGAGCTTATATCCATCCTCGGGTAAAGTTTAACGTAATATACATCAAATTGACAACAATACAAATGTCACCTACCTGTACAGAAATATTTTCATTGTTTTTTCAAATGTAGATAAACTACTGAAACATTGATGATTCAATAAACACATTTAAAAGAGAGTGCCTATTTTAAAAAATGGCGCACGGATCGTGTATTGTAAAGTCGATAGTGAACTTCATATTACGTCATATTCAATAGAGGTCACTTTAGACGCTAAGACGTATTAAATATCAATATAAGAAGAAAAACACGTCATTAAATTATCTATGGTAAATGATTAATCATAAATTTCAATTGTTCTAGACGTCATACTAATTCCTTTAGGTGTGTTTTACGTAAAACTGGGTGTTACGTTTCCTATACGAATATGTCGCTATGAAATTAGTTTTTGTGGCGTACGTCTAAGACATGTGTACTATTGTATTATATTTGTGTATATTGACAAGTTATGTGTGGTAGCTATATCCTCAACAAACCCAATACAAAACGTAAAATCAAGATGATGATACACAGCACTACCAAATACGTGGAAGGACTAACAACCAAGTTGTAGCTACTGACATGTATCTGACAACCCATAGTATGACATGCATCAACCTATGAATCAATAGCTGAAAAGTTCGAAACGAAGAAGAAGAAGATAATGAGTTGGAATCTAATCTAGTAGATTTGCTTTTACGAGCAGTTGTTTTCAGGGGGAAATTCTTCAACACATCTAGAAGAATTTTTGTTTTATTGTACTTCGAATAATTGCTTGTGATAAATTAATTTTAAGTTCTACCAACTACGTATAATATATGAATCCCGGACAGAACTCCTTCGAAAAAATCAACCCCTAGGATAAAAACAAAAACCAAAAACAAAAACAAAAACTCAACTCGGACAAACCCCCAGAGCCCTCACCAGATCTGTTGTAACACCACCCAAACACTACATATCCTTGTTGAGACGGATAAACATACTTACATACCCATAGTCTGTTCTTACTTCCGATCAGCTTCACAACATTATATATTTGTTATTTTATCTACCCAGTGTAGTCCCGGAATCAATTTGCATGCACCCTTTTGACACCCCACTAACAATAAACAAACACGCCGGCTCGACCACGCCCCCTACCGTGGCAGCACACCTCTTCCCTTTTCACTGTATTCTGCAAAGTATACGCGGGGTGGCGAACTTCGCTGTCTTTTTGTGTCGACCTTTGTGGAATACTTTGCTCTTCATGTGGCTTAGTGAACGTTAGGACTTTAACCAGGACGGCAGACCCGTTCTTGGGCGCGACGATTATGAACTGTCTTTGTTAACAAGGGGGTCAGTCAATATTTTCCAATTCTTTCACTAGTAGTTAGTTGTCATTGATGGAACAGATTCTTGAGGTACAGGCCAACATGACACGTAACTGCTACGAGTTAATTTGCTTCACTTCTGTCCTCTCATGTCGCGCCGGCTGAAACGGGCAGCACCTGTCGGGAACACACCACTTGAACGTAGCAAATATTCGTCATCTTCCATATGTAAACCGTCGTCTGTGTTAAATAGTGTTGTCTATAGTATTGAATGTTGTCGTCGGTTGAAAAGGGTTGTCAATTAAAAGTACCGTATTTTAAGAATGGATTGTGTTGAATTTTGTTATTTTAGTCCATATTGCCTTCCGTTGAATATTGTCTTCTGTTGAATATTGTTTTCTACTGAATATTGTCTTCTGTTGAATATTGTTGCCTACTGAATATTGTCTTGTGTGGATATTGTTGTCAGTTGAATATGGTCGTATGCTGGATTGACATATAATAAATATTGTCGTATGTTGAATAGTGTTCTCTGTTAGCCAAATTAGCCCATTTTTATATCTAGATGTTTTCCTGAAAAGTACTCCAATTATAAAAATTGCTAAAAGAAAATATTTCCCAGAGTGAGCCCAGTAGATATACATGTACTTTAAATTCAAATTAATTCGTATTTTTCAAAACCAGCACGGATTTAACACCAAACAGTACAACATGCATGCCAAGATTACATTATGATCAACATACATACCAAAAAATCCTGTAGAGAATAACTTACACGTAACTTATGATAAAATGTCCTTTCTCTCCACTACACATACATCCTCCCAGCCACACCTCTATGAAAACACTTACCTTTAAATAATAATAATTTTGTGTTTGTTTATTTATGTATTCACACAGTTCACGTGGAGGCACAATTTCTCACAATAAATCACACATTGCTCCGGTTTCCTCTAACAAAGCTTCCCGAAGTGTGGTACCAATAACATTTATTAAAGCAATTTTCTCTCGCGTTTTATTGGCCGTCCAGATCATTCGAGATCGTCACAGATAAAGCAAAAGTTGGCTGAGCGCGATAAAAATAACTACTACACAGACCTCTGCATGCCTGTCCATTATACCACCTGTGGCGGCTCTACAGACCAGCTTTGACCTTCAACTGCATGATAATTATTATCCATGTCTGTCTGTTAGGCATCGTAAAATTAGATTTTTGTCAATAGTACCTGGCGAACGAGAAACGCGAGACGCCGAAAGCAACATACCTATAATTAGCAGCGACTATAATATTAATTAGACGTAACTTGCGCATTAAGTGGGTTTATGATTGAATATTAACTGAATTTAAGTAGGTGTAATTACACGTACATGTGCTATTTAAACCGAATGAAAAAGTCTATTGTAAGTTTATTGATGATAGGAGTTTCTAAAGCAGTGGTTAAAATGTAAACATGTCGTTATTGCTTCCTATAAGTTAGTTATTTGCGTGGTTTAATATTATACATTTGCAGAGAGGGGAACACTGTGAATAGGTAGAAGAAGATGAAGTATCAGATAAGAAGTAAAGATCAAAGCATGTTTGTTTGATTAACGACATCAGTGGAACACATTGATTATTAATCAGCGATTATATCGACACTTGGTCATAGAAAAAACCCGCTGCTGTCACATAGGCTTCTCTCCTTCGAATAACAGCAAGGGATCTTTTATGTGCACTTTACCACAGACAGGATAGTACACACCACGGCCTTTGATAGACCAGTCTTGGATCACTGATTGGAACACGAAATTATCCAAAGGGTCCACCGAGGAGGATCGATCCGTCGACCTAACAAACTACAGGCGGACGCTCTACCACTGAGCTACACCTCTATCCTGTTAGTATGAGAGAGAAACCCCACTGCTAAACAGAATACATGTATATATTTAGATGAAACAGTAATTAATTATATTCCCGGGATCCATATTCACTCAATTTGAGAAATTACTCCAAAGTGTTTATGTTTGAATAATTATGACATTTTGTTGTACATATTTGTATATAATATTTTATTATATGTTCAAGGGCCAACAGGCCTAATGCAAATAAAGATTAACTATCTCAGATTGGGAATGTCATTTGGTTTTCAGGACATTGGTTTGAGAACCGATTGATATTAAAACTCACCGTGAATGATTTACAATTTAGAGGCAAACCGTTTCTTTTAGCACAATTACATTACTGGTTAACACTTTTTGACTGGTTAACACTTTTTAAAAGTTTTACTTTAGGTTTTCAAACGATATGATGAATCACTGACACAGGTATGACTGGTGTAATGACAGACTTTGCCCTCTTTTTCATTGTTTCGATCAAAACAACAGGCCAAACCAAAATGGACAAGATACGCACGCGCACATTTCGTGAACAGCTATCATCATCACTGTATTGACTGTGATTCATGATTGCCTCTCGACTATGTTACTCATTTTGACGTTTACATTGTGGCGGGTACCATGTATGATTTCGCTAATTCTTTGCAGATACTTGCTGTCACCACTGTTCTTAAAGTGATTCATGTGCAATCATTGATGAGAGTCTTTTGGAGAAATTTGGAGAAATTTTCTTCAAAATCTTTGTTTGATCTGGGTATGGCTATGACTATTATTTTCAATCTTACCGTCAAATAATTTCGATACGACATTTTTTTCATTGTGTTACTGTAATGAGTGAGGTTTTGTTACATCAAACAATAATAATATGTAAAACAATATTCATGATACAGGAACTTTTTTAAATGTTGATACAAATAAATGAGGCAGAATAAACAGCTTCAAAATTGTGACCATAACAAAAATAAAATTACCAAAAAGTATTTCACTGATCATAAAATTCCGATAGTCAAAGCAATCTGTGACTCTAATGCTTTTTAAATACATTCTTCCTTACAACACGGTAGCGAGCACACTCAATTTCATGATAAAATTGTTTTATATCTGACAAAGAATATCGTTAATAAATTTAATTGTCTATCATATATTTTTAAGCATTCATAATTAATATCATTAGCTGTAATGTTAATCAATGTTATATTCGTGTATTATGCCATTAATGATAACACGATGTAGACAGACATAGGCATATCGTATCATTTCTCACATATTATAAACAATTCCTTTACAGTTTTATCATTGACAAACAGTTTATAAAAGTGTATTCACATTTATTTAGTGATTTTAACCATTTATAATTTTCCTGCATGTTGTATTCAAATTACAACAGTAGATATGTAGATTAAGTTGTTACTATTATAGAGACTTGGGCAATCGGTCGGGATGCGAAGGCGTGTATTAATTCATGTGTTCGACAATAATTCAATGTTCAAAATGAACACGTGACTGGCAACAGGTTTACAATTAAACTGATGGTACAAATACATATTACAGATATTTGTCAAACTTTTTTTTTTTCAACAAATATTCATAAAGTTTTGTATAAATAACAGTATAAATACACGCAGCGGTTAGATAACTTTAGAATACGCAGCTATGAATTGTTAATTATATTACATCAATTGTAAGGGTCTCGGTGTTATAGTTTTAGATTTCTACAATGTAAGGTCAAGGCCACATAATATATCCCAGAGTTCGTTATTATTGCGGAAAGAAATAGCAATTCATTTATCAAAATCCAGATAGTTAAAACAACTTGATAACTTGTCTATATGTGTAACAGTTTTGTACTAAGCATAAACTTACATAAGCGAAACACTGCATTCAACAACTTAACGCGATTTCCAAGCTTTTACCACTTTCGAAGTCTTTCCGGAACTTCCATGAGCCAAAGTTCATACACTCTTGTTTATCTTGCCAAACATTCTTTAATCATCGACATCACTAACCTGGTAAGAGTCACTTTGGCTTTTTGTTAAAGCCACGGATTGGTAGATAGACTTAAGAATACTTACGGTAAGAAGATCAATGCCTAAGAGTAATGGCGAATACTATGACAAAAAGTGTCAGCCTCAAGAATTCTTAGAAGCAATCGAACGTCTTGTTAGTAGGTTTTAGGAAGATGCCCGGATGGGGTGAGATTCCCGCCTGGTGATACCGTCGCAGACGATCTCGTGCTAGCCTGACAATAGATGAGTTGTTACTGATGCTTCAGATCATCCCCCTGATGATGTGGATATCAATTCCTGCACAATGTTTCAGCCGTGATTATGATACATCTATTCACAACTTTACATATGAATGTTGTACTAGGTGTAGTCTTCACAATATCTCCTGTTATTCAAGTCCGTATTGTTTTATTCTCTCCTTTCCACCAAATGTCTTTACCATTCTTGATTGTGAACAAAAGTTTGAATACATATTACATTCATCTTTGACCCAGACTCAAATTCCTCCTTTAAGATGATAAGTATCCTATAAAATCTTATTGACATTACAATAGTATTCCAAATAATGCATTTGGTATATAAAGTATGAAGAATATATATACACGTACACGGAATGTCCTGAAAGTCTTAGAGCGGGTTAGGCTATTTTTGCCAGGAGGGCCACAGCTGTTTTGAAGACGTCACTTGTTGGAGAGTTTATTGCCAGGCGCTCCAGGGCGGCACCAAGGGGAGTCAACATGCTTTTCTCACTAACGTTAACAGTGGATGCTTGTTCCTCACTTCCACGTCTTCACAGTGCATTGTGCTTGGTGCGGTCATCATATGATGTTCACTGATTGCTAGGACTGTTAGAGAATTAGAACCACATTGCCATGCACGAATGAGGTGGTCAGTCAGACAACATCCATTTCAATGGAATATGCTTTGTATTATTCACTTCAATTATAGATTTATTGATGACAGATTTGTGGGTTTTTTTTCAAAGGGTAAATTCTAAATGTACAATTTCGTTGTTAACTATTAAAATTCCTTAATAAAAATCAGGAGTAATGTTTCTTAAAATGCAAATACATTTGTTTTATTTCTTGTATTGTCCTATCTATTTGTAGCTCACAGTGCTATTAACGAAATAAATACAGAGTTAAATAGCGACTGGTTACAGAATCTAAACGACAAGTCATTGACATTGAAAAATGTGTACCTCTGCACAAGGCAAAATTGAAGGGACATTGCGAGAAAGTAGAGATGGCATGTTGTACTTAGAAATCACTACCAAAGCATTGATGATAGCAGATGTTCGAGAAATTTGAGTATGCATGAATGAGGTAGTCAGACAACATCCATTTCAATGGAACTTTGAATAGGTTTGGTGTTATTCACTTCCATTTAAATTTGTTAACGACATATTTATGTATTTAATCTAATCTTAAATTCTAAATATTAAATTTTGCTTTTAACTATTCAAATAAAATACTATCCACTATTTGGTAAAAGTAAGTTAATGAAAATAGTGATAGAGAAGAACAAACAATTATAGTTAATACCAGCAGACAGTTTGGCCAAGGTTCCTGTCCCTACTTTGTCATTTCTGACGCAACAATTTCAATTAATGACGTGGTAACTCTGCCATGTGTAACGTGACACTGTCATCTGTAACGTGACACTGTCATCTATAACGTGACACTGCCATCTGTAACGTGACACTGGCATCTGTAACGTGACACTGCCATCTGTAACGTGACACTGTCATCTGTAACGTGACACTGCCATCTGTAACGTGACACTGTCATCTGTAACGTGACACTGTCATCTGTAACGTGACACTGTCATCTGTAACGTGACACTGTCATCTGTAACGTAACGCTGTCCTCTGTAACGTGACACTGCCATCTGTAACGTGACACTGCCATCTGTAACGTGACACTGTCATCTGTAACGTGACGCTGTCATCTGTAACGTGACACTGCCATCTGTAACGTGACACTGTCATCTGTAACGTCACACTGTCATCTGTAACGTCACACTGTCATCTGTAACGTCACACTGTCACCTGAAACGCTGCCATTTGTCACACAGCACTCATTTATGACGTAATACTCGTTCTTTGACGTAGCATACAGTCCTTGATGTCAGGAACGCTCTTTTTCTAGACTTGGCATACTTTTAAGCATTAAGATCGTTTCGTGGAACGCACCCTAGAAACTGTATACCACCACATACGCCATTTAATTCTATGAGCGCATGTTGGCACTAAATTAACTCTGCAAGTTACGTGTCAACATTCGCTAATTGTCAAACAAACAAACACTCTCCTTCCCAGACCTTTCTGGCTTCTATTGTAAATATTTGCGTTTCGTCATCGCAGGCAGTGACATTAATAGAGGAAACGAACGTTGTACCACATGAAGTCAGAATGTTTGACTTTTACTTACAACCAGGTGCTATATTAGTGTTTATACTTACAACAGCGAGCTAGTCGCATCAAGTGTGCGCTCAAACCATATTATCTTAACCCTTGCAAAATGTGCAGTGTTCATTAAATATTTTAATTAAACAAACATTTACATATGTACATACAATATGTATATATTATACGGTATAATTGTGATAAACATGCACCATGCGTTATCACGATGAAGCAAGAAAAAACGTTTTCTTGAGGTTTATTGGTATTGTACATACAATGTACATGTATATATTATACGGTATAATCACCTACCGTATATTATGTATATAATAAAAGGATTTGAAGAAATCATGAATGTGCTAGTTGGTTTAATATAATTACATGTATAAGATAAGATAAGATAGGATAAAGTATAATGCATATAATCGTTCCACATATCGAACATAATGCAAAACATGTATACAGTTTACAATAATTATATATCTACAAACAAGAAACCTTCATGTTAATACCTTTTCTCAATGTCGAAACCGTAGAGCAGTTTTCTGTAATTATTTAAAAATTAATCAAATCGATAGAGGAATATAAATAAAATATATTTATGACTTGTATAATATTGGGTTTCCAACGCCTTATTGATAGTCTAGGCGACTGTCGTTTTTTCTTAGCTTAAAGTGAAAATAATAAATCAGGCGAAAAGAAAATTCATTGAATTGGTTTGGTAGAAAACAAAGAAAGAAGAAAAGTGTACGCTAGAGGCTGACAGTGGATAGCTGCTATTGCTAGCGGATTTGTGGCACCAGCACTGGGATCAAGTGTTGATGGCATATGTTACAGCCAATAAAGAGAAACCCGACACCGGCTAAACCCGACACCGCGCCAAGATGAGGTAAACGTTCGTAATATAGTCAGCGCCACCAGACAAGCAGTGTGGTAGGTAAACGCAACACCACGCCAAGATGGTTATGGTTATAACTTATTTACGTGCTTATATCCAATTAAGGTTCAAGCACGTCTGTCGTGGTCACACAGTCCAGCCGCCT
>JAUTCZ010083350.1:0-16406 GCA_032273805.1 Melanodrymia brightae
AAGATCCCTTGCTACTTATCAATTTGGAGTAGCGGGTTTCCTCTCTCATACTAACACTAACTTCTGTCGTGGACAGGCAGTCGAGGCAGCTGGACTGCGTGACCATGACAGACGTGTTTGAACCTTACTTGGATATAAGCACGTAAATAGGTTATAACTGTCTAACTAGCTGTGGTTCGTGAGTACATACAATCTCGACTTTGTCGTAATGTACCTTCGACTCTGTATTGTGCAGAGATATGGATTAGACTATGTCAATGGTTTTGTCTAGATTTCAGGCTGGGGAAGAAGTGGGGTGGGTTCCACTTCATAATAATTATACCCCACCCATTGCTAGAATCCTGTCGCTATTTAAAAACAATCGAACTTATACATGCATGCAACGGGCCTTCGTAGTGTCATGTATTAATGCTTTGGGTTTAAGGCGGGTAGGTAATGGGTTCGAATCGCAATCGAGGCATGGGATGTTTTGATCACAGCACCAGCTTCAACCCAGAGCGAGTGCTCTGCAAAGTTCAATGGGTAGGTGTACTTACACGTAAACAGACCAGTCAGTGACCGAAAACACTTACAAGTACATAACAAAGACCGTGATTGTACTATGCTGTCTAGGGGACAGTGCATAGTGAAGAACCGTTGGTGTTTAGTAATAATCAACGGGTTTCCTCTCTCATACTAACACTAACTTCTGTCCTGGACAGGCATTCGAGGCAGCAGGACTGTGTCCATGACAGACGTGCTTGAACCTCAATTTGGTAATAATGCATGTATTTGACTTAGAATATGAACACCTGTGTTGCTTAATTGAGTAGGTATGCTATACCCCCCTACGCGGAACAACATGCCGTACCTACCACACAGGCAATCTATATGTGTTAATCAAGCTTGTAATCTGGCACGCCTGTGTTTGTAAGAGGATCAAATTAAATAGATCAAGGCGTAATTCCCAACACCAATGTTGCCCAGTACTGCCAGTAATCATTCATGTCAAATTACAGGTTGTACATTGATAAACCTAATTGTTTTGAACATACGTTCTTGTGTTAATAATCAGACCTTTTGTATCTGAAGAAGAGCCTAAATAAAAGTTATGATTACCTTAATGGCCTATGTAATTTAATAGTCGAATGCCACCGTGTTTCCGCAGATAAAGCTATGTGGCATTATTATGTCTGGTTAAATATGTCCTGGACAAGCAGTCGAGACAACTGGACTGCGTGACCGTGACAGACGTGCTTGAACCTTAATTGGATATAAGCACGTACATAAGTTATAACTAACTAACTTCTGGTTAATGGTGTGTTTTTTGTATTATAATTAACATTTACTTACATCTTATTGCTATCAATATATGTATATCCAATGCGTTTGTAGTAGCTTAATATGGTCATTGGACATTTATCTGGTACTTCACAAATTCTTTTAGATAAACATATAACAATTTGGACGACAATAAACACATTGGATATACATATATATAGTGATATTGTAAGCAGTAAGAAGTAAATAAATATTAATTTTAATAATAAAGAGCTAGAAATATATATAAAGAGTCTATTTGCAGAACGATCAAAGTCCATTGATAATCAATGGGCTTTGATCGTTCTGAAAATGGACTCTTCTTATTATAAATAGCATTAGCTTCGCAAGCACGGTAACATACGATATTACCGGACTTGCGTTTCTTTTACACTGGTATAGTTACGAGTATCATGCCATAATTATACTAGTATTAGCTGGCAATATATTTCATTTTCTTTATTAAGGATAGGTGAGACTGCAAAATATCACGAGATATGTACGTTAAGATGTAATTGTATTCGCGTGTCTGTTTTTTCACGAAACAAGATATTGCACATAAGTTATTTATATTGTAATTTCCGAAAGGGCAGAGTTGTAAATAGGTTTAAACATGTCTGGAACAAAAGGAATGAAATCCTATCAGAATAATACATGCAATAACGACGACCATTATTGGCATTAAAACAATCGATAATGCTATTGCATGTAGTATGTGTTGTTTGATCGGTGGGTGCATGCATGGGTTGGATTTCAATAACAAATATAATTATTTGCTTACTACTAACAAGTATCTGGTTTTTGTCTGGACCAACAAAATCAATCTGGCCCTGATGGCTCGACAGACTTTTCACGCGTTTTCTGACGCAACACATTTTTAGTCCATGAGCCAGACCTCAACATTTTCAGTTTGGGTACCAAATTGGTGAACAGACCCAACATGGATTTTTAGTTAGTCTGATATCTGAAGTGTTCCAAATCACTTGATGGACATCTCAGATTGGTAGCTAAATGCTATTTTGGCAGCAATCTTTAAAGATGGCCACCTTGTTTTTACAAAATGATCACAACTAATTAACAAAAAGACCTATGAGCATGCGTCAGCCAAACGAGAACGCGGTTCTTATAAAGTTACAATCTTTCTTATGCATTATTGTAGTTTTTGAAACATATGCTTAGGTAGGCAAGGCAATGATCAGTAATACGTATATTAATTACATGTACTTTGAAACGTGTACAGCGGTTCAGTGTTCGAACGACGCTGAAACAAGAAAACATTAGACATGGTCAGACCAACGTCATGAAGCGCTATATAGTTGCCTAGACCTATACTAGTGTTGGCGTTCTACGCAATGCTCAGCACATGAATGAATGAATGAATGAATGAATGAATGAATGTACATGTATCTATCTGTTATTGTTCTGTAATAAGAATTATAGTAAAATGACGTATTATGTAATGCAAGAAATTGACGTTTTACAGATAAAACATCCACGAACTGCCAGGATAAACAATTAAACTTACTAGCTTCCGCATCCGAATCTAGATCTACCCAATTTGACAGATCCTCATCTCTGAACTTGCAGTTTATCAGATTGCAAATGTCATTGGTTGTTTGATGAAGAACTTTTAGTTCTTTGTTGATAGTATTACTAACATCCTCGCATTCGGTATATGCTTCCTTCAAAGTACCAAAATCCTCCCGAAAAATATCCAGATCACTTACAAACGCTTTCAATGGTTCTGAACGTAATTTTTTATTGTACTTCTGAAGAAGTTCTTCTGCGTTTGTAAAGAGATCTCGAAGATCATTCTTCAGTTTGCTAACCGATTGCGTCGACTTCTGGATCTTACTTGCTATGTGAGACACAGGAGATGTTGTCCTGGTCTCGTGTTGAGCAGGCATGTTCTGGTTTTCATCCCCTTCCTTTACAACTTCTTTCATTATGCTTTGTGTAGATCCTTCACTAGCGAGACTATCAGAATCAGAATCTCCGTCTTCTGCTTCTTCTGGCGTCGGGGAGAAAATTACAATTTCACTTTCTGTTCGTATAGAACATAAAGTTCCAGTTTTTCTTGAAACATTTTTATCTTTGTCGTATCTTTCTTCGGTATAGTTCACATTCTTTAAATCTCTTTCCTCCAAATTTTGTTCCTGGGAATGTGTTTGGTCGGTCAAATTTCCACTGATTTCTGAATTACTTTCAGGAGCAGACGACAACCCAGACTGCGTTTCAATTGTTTCACTCTCGACTGTTACATCACCAACAGTTCCTCTTGTGTCACAATCCGAGTTAGCTCGGTCAAGCTCCTTATCCTTCTGGGGATTATGTTCTGTAAGCGGTTTGCTGACTTGGCACGGCTTGTGAATCGCGGAGGGTGTAGTTACAACACTTTCATTATTTGCGTTTTCCATACCGTCTTCCAGCGATTGGTGAATCGCTTGTTTATGATAAACGTCTTTTGACATTTCACCCAGTCATGTCTTATCTCCTGTATTTAACTGTTTGTTGTGGAGAAAATCGTCTCTGAAAACGCTTACAGACGATCTGTTTCGTCTTGGAAAGCTAATCCGAACCGATATTGTTCATGAATGCCCAGCTAATGTCTGGGTCTATAACGCACGACTCGCAGTCTTACCACCAACAATGCCGTTTATTGAAGCTTTGTTTATAACACACACAAACGGTTCTTTCTAACTCACGTTATTTATATATATTAAAACATACTTATGCAAATTGTGTGTGTGGAAACACTATTGACCACTCTGGTACATGAATAGGTCTATTGTTGTGTGTCCCCGGCTCTCAAAGCTTGGGGAAATCACAAAAGAAGATAATATATTGATTGCCTTCAACGTGTATTGATTCGTAGAGTGGGTATAGCAACCACCCCATTACCAACTGGGATGTATACACAGGCCTTTTCAATGAGCCTTCTACCAAAATATATAGACCGAGGCTAGTCTGACTATTATCGTCTCACGAACATATGAAACATATATAATGTCATTGATATCCCCCGTTATAGTTGTCTCAGTATAGCTTGCATGGAAAATAGAACTAATTAATCAAATTAATGGTTAGGAAGTGGCAAGATTCTATTATCACGAATATAAATTATTATATCACATGTGATTTGGTTAACGTAATTTCTCACAATGGATACGAAGTAAATCAATACATATAAAGTGTGTTTGTTTAATGATGCCACTGGAGCTCATTAATTATTTAATCATTACCGATGATTTACAAACATTTTTATAGAACAGGCGTGTAGCAGAAAGGTTGTACCTGGACCGAATTTCGTTAGAATCTATTTTGGTGGCATAATAAAAATTCCCATCAATGGGGATTTTTTTACATAGCGTTTGTTGGATATTTTGGAAAGTAAGAGTAAGGAAATATAATTGATGATGAATTATAATCAAGCTTGGACAAGAGGGGCAACATTGACAGACAGCAGTTTTTATCAACACAATCTAAGGCATGACCAAAACACCGCTTGAACGCAGAAGAAGGAAAAGAAAATAATCAAACTAATACCCGGTAAACCCTATATATACATCAGCTTAAAAATATAAATTTACTTGCATTTGGTAGCCATCTTGAATTTTAAGATGGCTGCCAAATGGAACCGACTTATATCAATATCTGAAGACATAAAGCAGTTGGTTCCAATGGACATACCCATATTTTCAGGCTAGGAAACCAAATAGTATGCCTTACAGCTTGACAAAATGGCAGCCATCTTGGCGTTTCGAGATCACCGTCAAATAGAATCTTAATATTCCGAAACGTGAAGTGGGTTCAAGTGGAAATACCCACAGTTTTGGGTCAAGGAATCAATACAACAGCCTTTTTCACTTTTCAAGATGGCTAATAAATGGTCTCAATACATGTATATAAAAATGTAAAGCAGATATTTAGTTAGGGGGTGCAACGATACGGTCAAAATCGTATTGCAATATTTTGCGATGCAGCAAACCCGTCTTGCAATACGCATTGCAATATAGATTATATTATTTAATATGCATTTGTTTCTTTTTTGAAAGAAAGCAGAAAGAATAAACATTTCAATGCACTAAGTTTATTAGTTACAGTTGAAATGATAAATAATGTTGACCATGAATTGTGGATTGTAGCGAGACTTGGTCACAGAGAAAACCCGCTGTCGCCACATCGGCCACTCTTACCGAACAGACAAGGAAGGGTCTTTTATGTACACTTCCCCGCATACAGGATAGCACCCACCATGGCCTTTGATAGACCAGTCGTGGATCACTGTTTGAAACTAGAAATAATCGAACGGATCCTCTGCGCACCACATGTAGGAGTCCTTGTGATGAGCTACGTCCCGCTCCCTGTTTCGATCCACTGTAAGAGATCTAAGCATTGTATGCACTTTGCAACAGCCGTGTTAGAATGAGAGAAAAAAACTTCTAACGCTCAAACAGTAAATACCATGTAGCATAATCCCGGTGTAATAGGAATAGAAGTCCGTAGGAATATAGGTCCGACACAGTGTAAAATGCTATAGGACCTACATGTACACCTAGGAATTCAAGTCCTAACCAGACTTTTATAAAACACATAGTTTTATTGCGCTTTTCCGTACATTAACTCTATAGGACTTGTAGGTAATAACTAGTTTATGAATTAGACTATTTGTTTCATTCCATAAATATAATATCCGATTACTTTCATGTTGTTTTTGTTGATGTACGCCTGGTAGTTAAAGTGTCAATCAGCATGCAAATCAGCAGATTCGACTCATGCCGATTTACCCTAGTGGCGGGATGGGTCGAGGGATTAATCATCCACAGACCACATAACAGCGCAAAACATTTAATGTGATATTTTCCGTTCCAGCCAGTGAAACACGACTGGTTTATCAAATTCCGTGGCGTGTGCTATCCTATCTATGGGATAGTACACATAAAAGACCCCTTTCGGTAAGAGTAGCCCATGTAGCGGCGACAACGGCTTTCCCTTGAGACCATGTGTCAATATAACATTGCGTCTGACGTCCAATAACCGCTGATTTATAATCGATGTGTTCCAGTAGCGTCGTTAAACAAATAAACTTTATCTTGTTTTATCTTATTTTCAGCCAGTGTTATGGCGGAGTAAGTGTTGGCTCAGTACTTATGGAGTTATTGCGCTATAACACCGTTTATCGCCGCCTGTCGATTCAGATCTGAACTACAGTATTCAGTGTAAGAATGGGCGTTACTTCCTGGGGGAAATGAGGAATATATCCCCCCACCCCCACTTTTTGGAGTGGGTGACCAACGTGCAAATGCCCCCCCCCCCCCCCACCTCACTTTTTAGTATAAATAACACATTACCACGCAGTAAGGTATTGTATACCATTACTATACATGCGACCAGAATGCACCAAAGACATAGATTCTGTTCTTAGTGAACGGTGATTGTTCAACAAAATATTTGTCACAAATGGCCCCCTCCACTTTTCTGCAAAAAATGACGCACATAAGTGCAAAAGTTATATAATTTAAAGCGATTTTCATACATACAGCCATTTTTCAAATATTAAATTTTCCTCTAGGTACTAAACTATTAGTTGTTCAGAATGTCCATTTTTGTATATACAATGCGTTCATAGAAGTCTAAAAGTTTGTTGTATCTCTAAATCATTTCCAACATTTAATCTTCTGACTCGCATTTGCAACATTTCGAAGTTCTAAGTCAGCGGTTTTCTGGACGATATTCAAAAGAGAGTTTTGTCCCTTGTAGCAGTTGTTGCGTATAAATATTTTTTGTAATGTTTGGTGAACGCTGTATACAGTGATCAACTGGTGTTTATTTGATTAATACACAAAATGTGTCATCATGAATACGCTACAAAAACCTCACTTCACATTATTTCCATTCAATAGTCAGAAATGGTTCGAATTTTTGCACACGTACATAAAATTCAAAAAAAAAGTTCTCAACTTCGTGACAGAAAAAATGTTTGAACAATTTTTGTTTAACTTTTCAAAATATACACCTATACTAAGTCTATGATTATTATAGACTTAGTAGGCTTGCGTATATTTTGAAAATCTGTAAAAAAAATAATTCAAAAACAAGTTTTGCTATAATCTGCGTTTTAAAAAAAAAGATTTTTTTTAAATTTAATGTTTCCAATATTTTGACCCAACTGGTATACATCAAGTAAAATGCCTGTGGTATATCGCCCGCAATAACTTGTCTTTCCGTCAGTCACGTCGCCAAATAGAACGCTAATTTTATACTAATGAACTAGTGACTAGTTAAGAGGGGAGGTCTTTGACTTGAGGGAGAATTTCGGCCTTTAAAGTTTAACCTTCTCTTGCGTGTGCCGTTTAGTCTGAAGAGCCCGAATCAACAGTCGTTTGACATTTTCAAACACCCATTGACACGTACAAGTGAGCTAAACTCTTTCATGTGTTTCTATGAAATGCAAATCTTTTCTTTCGTCAAGAGTTAAAGATCTAAAAACGTTTATACACGAGCATACTTCACCCAAATCCCCCCTCCCTCCAGTCGCATCCCCAATACATGTACATACCGGTATTTTGAATTATAACATTAAAAGCGCACTTCCGAGTTTGAAGATTGGATGTTAAAACGGTGTTTGTTTAACGATACATCTGGAACACATTGATTGATTATAAATCAGCGCTTATGGGATGTCAAACGCACGGTTACTTGGTCACAGAGGAAACCCGCTGTCGCCACTTAGGCTACTCTCCTTCGAATAACAGCAAGGGATCTTTTATGTGCGCTTTCTCATAGACAGGATAGCACACACCACGGCCCTTGATAAACCAATCGTGGATCACTGGTTGGAACTGGAAATAACCCAACGGGTTCCCTGAGGAGGAACGCCCTACCGCTGAGCTATGCCCCGCTCCTACTAAAACCGTTTAGGTTCGGCGGGGGAAAATAGACACGGCCGGTCACACAGAATTACAAGTCAAGATATCTAACAACTACTGCCGAGAAGACTGGACTTAAGATCAATACACTGTTGAGAATGAACTCCAATTCCAACAGACGTGTCATGTACCATGACCACAGAACGGCACAAGTTGATGAATTCATATACCTTGGCTGAAATATGACAGTCGATGGAAATAGCTAAACAAAAAGTAATTAGACCAAGGCTCCAAGGTTTGTACGTGTCGTACTGGTTGATCTCCCCCAAATATCTAGAAAACAAGAAAATCAATTTCATAACTAAACCAGATTGCATCTCTCCAACAGCAATGTCTGGGGCACTCTACTAAATGAAGCATAATCATGGAAAACTAGCGAGGCCATTGGTAAAATATTGCCAAGTCTTTCAAAGTCGACTTCTTCGCAGTATGGAGAACATCTTGTGACTACTCAGTCTAGACACGATAGCCAATGATTTAAAAACAAGTTTATTTGTTTAACGACACCACTGGAACACATTGAATTTTATATTTTCATTTTTTTATTATTAATCAGCGGTTATTGGATGTGAAACACACAATTATATTGACACATGGTCATTGAGAAAATCCGCTGCCACTGCATCAACTTCTTTAACCTAATAACAGCAAGGTATTTTTTATGTGCACTCTCCTAAAGACAGAATAGCACAAACCACGGTCTTTGTGATACCAGTTGTGGATTACTGGTTGAAACTGGAAATACCCCCAAGGGATTCAAGGATAGTTCCTTCGACCCATTGTAGGCCTACCTCAAGAGAACGCTCTTGCACTTCACTGTGTCCCGCTCCACACAGCCAATCAGGTGCAACTTCACACAGTCCATTCGATGCGAGCCTAAATGACGACAGGTTTATCAAAAGCCGTGGTGTATGCTATCATGTTTGTGGGGTGTGCACATAAAAGATCCATTGCTGTTATTCGAAGACGAGTAGCGTATGTGACGGAAAGGGGTTTCCTCTGTGACTAAGTGTCGATATAACCCTGCGTTTGACATCCGATAACCGCTGCTTTATAATCAATGTGTTCCAGTGGTGTACAAAATATACTTTATCTTTATCTTTCAAGCGAACGCTTTTGTGCTGCGCTACGTTCCGCTCCCCACAGCCATGGCAATCAGGCAATGAAACACTTCATAGAAGTAACTTTAGAGTCAGGTGGCCACTACAGCTAGATTGACTGTAATTAAATTCTCTCAATTTGTGCACTGCACAATAATTATAAACTTTAAAACGTTCAAGAGGTAGCGGAAAGTTTTATTCCGTTGGCCAGTTGCCAAATTAATGTTTACATCAGCAGACAGAATAGAAGTTGGTTTATATCTAATAATTGGCTACATTCTCCATCCACGCTGGTTTTAATTACATTCAATCATCGGCATTTCGGAAGAATTTATGGCTAGGAGAGAAAAACGCATGTTTAGGTTAAAAAAGGTTTGAATACAGATGAGAGCACACCTGCTATACTTTACAAATTACATTAGTTATTACTATTACGTGACGGGGCATATGCCGTGAGGTCAATATTAATCACCTCTAGTGGGGTTCGAACCCAGTACCTACCAGTCTTGAACCCAGTGGTCTAACCACTACACCACGGAGATCGGTCATATCAGTTTAAATACAGATGCGAACCTGCCTGCTATGCAATATAATACATTACATTTGTCATTACTACTACGGGTCAGAGGCCATGACGTCAATATCAATCACCTCTAGCGGGGTTCGATCCCAGTACCTACCAGTCTTGAGCCATATGATCTAACCACTACACCACCGTTTAAACACAGACGAGAACGTGCCTGCTATTATATGCTATACATTACATTTGTAATTGTCATTACTACCACGGGTCAGAGGCCGTGACGTCAATACGTATTAATCACACAATAAGATATGTCTTTATATACATGTTATTTAAAAGTGGACAAACTAAATAGTACGCCACCTATTTATTCTCTATCTGGCATGCAGTTAACGTGTTTGCTAGTATAAAGAGGCATGTGTAATAGTCCGTACTCCATTAAATAAGACAGTAATGCGTGTCGCTATAATAGATATGACCTGCAAAGAAGCGTTCCTCTTTGTACACATAGGAACACATTTATTTCAAACTATACATCAGCTTTTGTTTGAGAAAAATGGGTTTTGAAAGTCGTTATTTCGCTGAATTATACATTGCATGTGTACATGCATACGTACCTTTATATATACATGTGCTCTACTCAACTAAAAAAGAAACGCAAAATTATATTAATTATTTTCGTTTAGATGTCACTGAGTGTTTTTGTACACTGTAACCACATAATGAGCTCTTCAATAAAGTTCGGAGGAATTATTACAGTATAAATCATCTTAATGCTTTTTTAATTTTTTAATTCGTATAATAAAACTTACACAACAATTAGATTTCATACCAATATGAAGAACTCTACAATGTTCTCAGTGTATTCTAAGTAAATTTAAAGGAATGTTTGTTTAACGACAACGCATCACATATGAACCAGAATCATATGACATTACAAGACGTGGTCTATTACGCAGAAAAAAATATAATAGACACTGCCGCCGCATAGGCCACTCTTATCGATTAGCATCGAGCGATCGTTTACGCATGTGTATATATATATGTATATATATATATACACTTTTCCGCAGACAAATCGCTATAATATTATGTTGGAACGAAACAAAATCCTGATTGATAGAAAGCGAAACAGTTTGTGACACAATATTGTATTATTAATTAAATTCTCCAGTGAAAGTTCAAACAGATAATACTTAATAAAACATTAAACTAAATAGTTTTTGGTAGAAATAAAAACCCATTATGGATGTAAACAAAACGATTGTTTTAAACGGATTGTCTAATACTGATAGATATGATTATAATGATGTCAGTGGGTGCATTAAATACACTCACTGACATTATGACTTTTTGATCACTATGATATTCATAGAAGTTATACTGTAATAAGGCCACGCCTTTTTCACACGACGCTGTTCCACGGCGAACGCTATTTCAATCACTTCTATACTTTAATCTATCTCTGTTCACCCGGGTAGAAGTAAACGCATATTTAAGCGACTAAACTATTTTTCAATACGGAACAACTCCATGTGTGACACTTGACACGACTTCAGCGATCAAAACAACGCTCACATCTAGATATTCATGTATATATTAATATTAATTCATATCTCTTTATGAAAAACAGCTATAGGTGCGTGAAATCGACGACCGTAATTCCGGGTCAATTGACATACTACGGAAGAAGTTTGATTTGTAGATCTCCCAGCTCTCTGAATCACCGTGCTATTTGCCCAGTCTTGTTGAGTGTTTACTCGAAACAGCGAATAAATACAAGGGATTGCGCCAGGATTCTACTTTAACACCTCGCGCATCTACGGCGAGAGGCGAAAACGTTCGCTGTTGTTTGTCGGGAGATTTTTGTGTGTCGTTTTTACTATGTTCGTCGCCCGGCGTGGAAGTCAAAAACACATGTTCGTAGAAAAGAGGAATAAACATTGTCACGCGAACAGTGGTCGTGTGGGTCTGTGAGACGAAAGCAGATTAACATCTTTAACTGTCCCAGCCAGGTGGCTTTTCCTATCCAGATTCCCATCTCACAGACACGAGCGGGTACATGTATACAAACAAATATTCTGTAACGTTAATGTAAGTTACACACAGGACAAGTTTCATTTCGTCTATAAATATTTGGTCAGAACATGAAATCGTGTATTGGATTCGTAGACTACATCATTGATTGTGTTTCCTGTTCATTGATACAGAAACAGATACTTATTTGAAGTGGAAGAAGTGAAGGAATAATTGCGTTGTTTACAGCATGTCATTAACAGAAGTGCGTACTGTATGTTCGGAATACTTGGCAGCAACAGAACGGATCAGCTCATCACTCGAGACGCTGAAAAGAGAACTCGTAAGTACTGTTACAGTAAGACTAATTAAACGTAGGTTTGTAGGTACAACGTGTAATAAAATGTAAAGTTTAAATATAAGATCAAATGTTTCCAGCTGCAAGTCAAAAGAATGAACGACAATTGTCAGTGTTTGACAAGTATTTAAGAGAGTCAGTAGTCCTCAAAGGAACTTTGGTTACCGGTCTCCGTGTAGTGGCTAGACCATCAGGTTCAAGACTGGTAGGTACTGGGTTCGAATTCCGCTTGAGACGATGTGATTTTTAATCGCAGTACCGGCTACAATCCTAGGTAGTGCTCCGCAGGGCTCAATTGGTACACCAATTATACCGGCCAGTGGTATGTGCTGTCCTGTCTATGGGAAGGGCATATAAAAGGTTCTCTCATAATGCTAACACTAAATTATTTCCTGAACAGGCAATTGACGCAGCTCGACTGCGTATCCAGGATAGACGTGCTTGAACCTCAATTGGATATCAGCACGTAAATAAGTTAGGACTAACTAACTAGCTTATGCTAGTGTCCTGTACATGCTATAGCTCTAACCAGAAATGAACTCGCCGAGACGATATAGATCTACAGTCAACTGGTGTGAACTGTACACTCCGCATGGCATCAATATAATAATTACAAAAGACAATCGATTGATTACTATCACCATACGGACACGAGAACGGATGATTACTGAGTACATGAAAGATGTTGATATCGCAATTACAGTCAAACCTGCTTGAGCGGCCACATGTATTAAGCAGCGACCTGTCTTAAAGGGTCACCATAATATTCTCCCAAATCATCAACATTAGTGCATTATGACCTGTATTAAGCAGCCATCTGTCTTGAGAGGTCACTTTTTGTTACTCCCTTGGGTGACTGCTTAAGACAGGTTTAACTGTAGTATGTCACAACATGTCAAGTTATGACATTCAAGCAACTGCATGGTGTAGCATGACATTTAAACAAGAACATATTGTCTAGCGGCAAAATATTATCGATTATGGTATTTTGATAATAATAGATGTAACACTGGTAGAACAAATGAATATTATAATGATCTGGAAATGGGGAAGAGGTTATAAGGATTATATTCAGAGCTACATAAACTAGAACTAAATACACTATTTAACTAAGCATTCGTCGTACGTCAGAGATGTAATTGATAACCTCATTAACCGGGAAATTATGCATAATATAATACCAACTAATTATCTGAGACTATCCTGCTGTACCTTTCTTATAGTGTATTTTTTAAAATGACTTTTGGCCACCTGAGTGAGTACTTAAAATCAATGGCCACTGATTTAATGCACTGCTAATTCTCAAGTGTGATTATGAGATGAACTATATCGATATAGTTGCACGCTTCGTAAGTTAAGCTACTTATACAGTTCTAGCCACTGTCTTATCTCAAGTTATTAATTTAGGCTTAGCTCGAATTTCATGTTATCCAACAGTCTCAAATCCGCGTTCACTGTTTGGCAAAGGATTTTCTTACATATCATGTGGAGACTCGCATTTTTAAAGAAGTGATCGGCAGTTGTTTTGCTTCAAACACCGCTATCTTAAATATTAATCGAAATATTAATAGTACGGATTCAGTATTTGTGGTGTACTGATCTCCGTGGTGTTGTGCTGAGACCACATGGCTCAATACTCGTAGGTACTGAGTTCGATTCTCGCTCGAGGGGATGAGATTTTTAATCCGGCTGTACCGGTGTAGCATTTAGTATGCGCTCGCCTAGAATATGTACTCCCCAGTCATAATTTGCACGTAATTTGCACTCCCCAAGTTACGATTATACCTATAATGCATGTAATGTGCACTTCTCTTGAATCACTTGCACTCCCGGGCTTATATTATATAAAGAGCCGGGTGTAGCTCAGTGGTTAGGGCATTACTTCTGAATATGCGTTAGGTCGAAGGATCGAATCTCTCCAATGGACAAGTAAGAAAAGTTTGCTACGTTCCGTTCCAACCAGTGGTCCACAACTGGTACACCAAAGTAGTAGTAGTAGTAGTAGTAGTAGTAATACTAGTACTAGTAGCAGCAGCAGAAAAATAGAAAACAAATCTACTCTAATGCTGTTGTGTATATCCTATTGATCATATAGCATGTTACTTGGTGCAAGTGATCAGTAATGTAACTTGGTATGTTACTGGCGCCGTGTGTAGATTATACAACACCAGCCAACAACTAACAGATTAGTGCCAAGCTTATATTCTGCAATAACGTGTACGCTCATTCGCGGAATGTGTAGGCCTACTTGTTTGTATGTAATTGAAATAATTAACTGATAATAGTTTCCTGTAAAAGTGGAGCACGGGAAAAAACGTTTATTTTATTCACCATCAAAGTGTATTAATTATATAAAATAACAAAACACGTTAATAATACTTCCAAGTACAACATTCCTTTGAAGGAAACAATAATTACATGGTTATAGAACAACACGCCAAAATAGACCTAGCTTTAGTTTGCTTACCGAGATATATTTACTGATTTTGTTTTCTTATTTGACATTTCTTTTCATTTTTTAAGAGTACTCGATTAGCGAGTTTTATTTTTATCTTTATTCCTGAAAAAGGCAATAAAACTACATGCCTTTTGAAAGATTTTTCCACCTGTGCGCACCACATTAGATTTATGTTCCATCGTGTTTTAAGTTTGCAATATTATATATACGATGTTTATCCGGAAAACTTATTCTCACAAACAGAAGTGATCCAGATTTATATCCAGCTTCATAAAATTACGTAAGCCCGAAATAAAAACAGTTTATTTATTATCAAATACTGAATATAAAAGCACACTCCTGACTTCAGCATTTTTTTTAAATAAAATTATTGTAGGCCCATTTTAGGAGCGTGACGTATACAGCTCAGAGGTAGAATGTTCGCCTGTCATTCGTGGATGAGTAGCCTATGTGGCGGCAGCGGGTTTCCTCTGTGACGATGTGTCAATATAACCATGCGTCTGACGTCCAATAACCGCTGATTTAAAATCGATGTGTTTCTAGAGGCGTCGTTAAATAGAACAAACTTTACCTTTTTAAGTCCCATTTTGACATACATATATATTGATATTGTAAGCAATAAAATGCAAGTAAATATTAACTTTAATAAATAAAAATGCTTTATTATCCAGAAATATGCAACAAATAGCATTAGAAGCCCACGTAGGTTGGCATAGATCTGTCTTAAAACTCGGCAGTGTGCATGCATTTAATACGCGTCATTTGTCTATATACAGTTTCAGAGTGTTAAAATAACTGTTTCCATTGAGATGCCGGTGGTGAAATAAATGCACTGCAAAATATTTTGCTCTGAAATATGATATAGGCGCATGATAGGTAGAGTGGAGATGTGTGAGCGCGAGTGTGTAGGTGGGAGAGGAGGAGAGGACGATGGGTGGGGGTTCTGCCGAGCGAACATTTAAAATGTTAATTATTTTGTATGCTGTTCTTTATTTTGAAATAATTATTAGCTATGAAATAAAAAAACAAAACGAATGACTTTGAAAAGTTCCTGGTTACACCCATGACACTCTTTGCAGACATGTTTATTCTCATGTCGTATTGCCTCGAGCAGATTGCTTATCACAAGTCATGATATCTGACTGCACTGTTGTCATCAGTTACTGTAATTCCGATTCATGGGCAATTGGAAGGCGTATTATAATTCATCAGGTACTGTTGTACTGAGACCTAAATCGTGCTTGTTATATAAAGACACAATGCCTAGTTTGAAGACGAATGCCACCGTTCTTAAACAGCTAATGCTAAATTAAAATTATTTGTGATATATTTCTCGCTAATCATTGGCCAGAAATATGCTACCAAAAGACCAAGCTTCTAACAACGCATTGGAAATATATATTGATATTGTAAGAATAATTACTAATAAAAAATGCTCTGAACAAGAAATATGTTGTAAATAGCATTAGATCCGCACGTACTGTGGCATCCGTATTAAAACGAGACATACAAACAAAATTTAATATTAACTTTACGCTATCAAGAAAACAACTATAGGACGTCTTCTTACGTTGTAGTCAATTAATATAGGTGTTCGTGCGCGTGAGTGCGTGTGTGTGTGCGTGCGTGCGTGCGCGCGTGGGTGTTAGTCCATGGGCCAGAGCCTGAATTTTGACTTATCGGTACCCACCAGAGTGGCAAAGTCCCATAGTGTTTTTCTGAA